>CM052202.1:9211068-9249118 GCA_028455805.1 Lasioglossum figueresi
AAAATATTGATTACATTATTAAATATGTTGGTATCTAATCAATTACCACACGTTTACAATATAATGAAAAAGATCAACTACAATGAAATTATTGTAGGTCGGAAGAAACGTTTGTTTTTCGAGTTAAATAGCTCCGAGTGCAAAGGGTTAATACCTAATTTCATAGCTATCAAATGTTCACTACCTAAAAATGAAAAGGTAGATACAGCGTGCAACAGTGAAACGAAAACAAAGCCTTAACCCTTAGCAGTCAAGGGATGACACAGGAGAGTCACCATGAAAAATTGCTGTACCATTATTCAAAAAATATTGATTACATTATTAAATATGTTGGTATCTAATCAATTACCACACATTTACAATATAATGAAAAAAATTAAATACAATGAAATTATTCTAGGTCGGAAGAAATGTTTAATTTTCAAGTTAAAATAGCTCCGACTGCGAAAGGTTAGAATTGATGAAGCTGATTGGTTTCAACTTGTATACAGGATCGTAGTCCAGAGTGTACCGAAGGTTCGGCAGAGAGAACGAAAAATTTGATGGGATCTGTACTCGGTCGAAGTTTATGGTCCAACAGCGGACTTCTGGGCAATTGTAAATTCCGATGCGAAGGTGTCGGAACGCAAATAGGTCCGACAAATATAGAAAAATCGCCGGGCAAGAATGCTTTCACGGACTGTCCTTCTTCCCCCAAACAATGGGGCATTCTTTCTAAGCAACGGTCAGTTTCGCACTGGGGAATGGACAGGTAGCTCGAGGTAGGGTAGGGACGGCAGGGTACCTTCGGTACCTTGAAGGGACCATGGGAAGGGGGCCAATCACCGGGTCTCGGGTTGTCGGTGTGTAGCGTTAGAAAGTTCATCGCGGCCCCGCTGTTTGCTTTAACGCCTTGGCGACTCGTCCGCAGTTATCTAAACGAACGGAAAGCCACTCACGAGGGCACCTGTGGAGCTCTCCGGCCGTTGCTTTTGTTCTTCCGTTAGCCTCCTCTCTGTCTCTTTCTCTTTCTCTTTCTCTTTTGCACCATCCATTCCTACGGAGGATCCACGATGACGCTCTGCTTCTTCTCTGCCTACCTGTTGTGTTACTTACACCTCGGCGGCCGATCATTCGGGACACGGGTCACTTTAAAGAGATTAGCACATTTTTGGATCCCGGACGCCTAGAAGCATAGTCTATCTCTCTCTCCCTCCTTCTCTCTTGTTCTCTCGGTGGTGGCCGCATGAAAATTACGACGCGTCACCGTTCCAACGTGAGAAAATTATAGGGCCGCCAGCACGTTTTCTGGAAATCTCGAGAACTCTGCTTCGCTCCAGTCGCCGCGCCAATGACGTACTAATTCTCAGTCCTTGAACCCCTTCGGGGCGGTCTCCACCTTGTTCGAGAACATGTCGGAGACCTGTTCCCGCTTTTATGGTAGCTTTCTCGCGCGATGACTGGATAAGAAACGCAATTTTTCTGAAAATCTAACTAACCCCTCGCGCTACGATTTGTTTTACTGTTACAACGATTAGAACTTCTTTGATCTTGCGGTCTCCGATGGCTGAATATTAATTGCAATAAAATAGAATATCATTTCAAAAATACAAAACTCTACTGATCTAAAATAATAAAGAAGCATTAAAAATTAAAAACAGGTATTGTCAAATTCGGCAAAAGGAAATGCGTAATCTTGTAACTTCTGGATGGAGTCATAAATACGAAACTACCTGAACTGGTACGGTGTTCTACGTGTTAATACCGGGTATCGGTTCCACGAGAATCATAGGCTCATTGAGATTGATACACGAAGTAAATTGTTCCCATTCCGCGGTCCCATTTGCATAACATCGTCAGTATAGAAAGCGGGCGACATTTCTTGAATATTTATTATCGGAAAACGCTATGAATTACATGCCTCCGGTCTGTGTACGTATTATGCAATCTACGCGAGATTTTTCCACTGCGACCTCGACTAATTTATAGTCTCCTGGGCTAGCTTTAATCGATTATTCGGAATTAACCCTCGGTTGGCGAGTGTGGGTCCATTTTGACTCGAGTGCTGTTAAAAGGTGCCATCTTTTAGCGTAGAATTTAGGTCGCATCAACATTATGGGTTATTAATAGACAGGGGATTCGATGCACTTGTGATAAAAGTATATAAAATACAATTTAAAACTGTTAAGGGGAGAGAATTGAGGAATATCAGTTAAAATTTTTAAAAATTGTTCAAGAAAGAAATTTCAATTTGATCCAATTTTATTTTGCACGCAGTTATGTAATTTTACACGTGTTTCGTGTAGAATACAATAGAATAATGTCGCTCATTTATTTTAAGTTTCCAAAAAATTAGCTACTTGTATCTTGTCTAACAATTGATACACATCGATACACAATATTTTGGTTAATTAAGTTGAAAGACAATCTAGAAAGTTCTTGACTTTTCCGGTATTTTCGTTCTAACAAAGACACAGTTTTCCATTACTAGATGCAACTTCTTGGTTTACTGATGCCATTACAGCTATTGCAAATGTTCCAAATCCGCGGAGACACGAAAACTGGCCCGCGATTTCGAAAAACACGCAATCTCAAGTATGGGTTTCCGGGCGCATAGTTCATATATTCTCTGCAACAAAAAGATAGAGCGCTATGCACTGCCGTTAATTTTCGAGAATATACTGGATAGTTCCCCAAACCTGGAGGCAGAGGTCGAGATAGCTTCGTGACATATGACATATGTATCATACAAGTAAATTGCATCATTTCTACATGCATAAAACGAAAAAAAAAACATATTCCGACTGCGAAGGGTTAGCATTATTTTCGGTGGGGAAGCGCAGTGGAGCATTTGCCCTAAAAATAATATGGTTGATCGTTGAATTCGTCTTAACGTCAGCTATAATATTATGAAATAAAAAATCCATTTTATTATTTAGAAAATTAAAACGATCTTCATTTTCTGTCGGAAAAAATTTCTTTTAGAAATTTTATATGTAGAAGTTTTTGTAGATGTTTAAAAACTGTTCGTAGGTGTTTGAAAGCTCTTTTGTTCGATACATTTGGGAACATAACTAAACCCTTGGGAACATAACAAAAAAGTTCACTGTAACTAAATTTTACAATATTATCTAAATACCAAGATATGTAATCCTTCGCTGACCACTAGAGAGAACAAGCCATATTAATTTGGTTGGTAAATATAGTCGCGTACTTATAAAAATATACTTATCAGAACATCTATTTCTCACTCCATAACTAAACTCAATAGCAATGACCAATTTTGAACTCAAGTGACACCGAACTTAGCCTTTGAAAATCGTTATCTTTTTTACTGATTCTACAAGAGCATATTCTTAACTATAATTTACTGACGGATAATCTTGAATTCTTGAATTTTCATATTTCGAGTTTCTGCTAGATCTTCGGGGCCGCGACCCCACTGTGGGAAGCAGCGATCGTAAGACTGAAAAGCATGTTGTTTCGGAAATTTCCTTACAGTGGTGGCCGAAGTTCCCGGCAAAGTATATGAGAAGAAGTGTACGGTTCGCGGAAAGTGGGTCGAGAGTGTCGAGAGGAACGACGCGGCGCGACGTCCGCGTTCGGCTGTCGCTAATTGAGCGAACGCAGCCGGCTGGGGCAACAACGACCACTAATTCGATCTACTAATCGTGCCGCGTTTAACGTTGATCCGTTTACCAGAAAAGTGAGAGAAAGAGATAGAACGAGAGAAAGAGACAAAGAGAGAAAACTGATACCGGATCTCGCGACGCGGCGATTTTTCGTTCGCCGTTCCCCGCGAAGTTCTCGACCGAGACGAAGTTATAAATTCGCCCCTCGGGAAAACAACTGGCAACAACTCTGGTGCACGAGCAAGCAAGCAAGCAAGCAAGCAACCAACCCTGCCGCGTCATCCTCATCCTCCAAAACTCGGCCCGGTTACCACGAACCTGGGAGAGTTCGTAAATGCATCCATGCACACGTATTTTATGGCCAGCTTTCTCGGTTTCCCGTCTCTCTCTATCCCGTTTATTTCTCTTCGATCTCCCCTCCCCTCCCCGCCCCACCGTTCCCCTACCCCTCCCGCGCGTTCGTTTTCTCTCTTTCCATTGAAACTCACCGATACCACCACCGTTATCAGGAATAATAGGATAGAGAGCGTGGCTGAGCGCGTCGTACACACCGGGATATTTTCGCAGGATGGATTCTTTTTGAAAATACTTAAAACTTCGGCGATTTGTCGTCCGTGCTCGAGTCGAACTCGATAAAGCGCTAGGATCCATCGCGTCGTGTTACCCGACGACGAGACGTTAGAAAAAGAGCAACGGGAGGAAGGAAACGAAATGGCCAATCGATGCAGAGCCCCGTGTCGCAGCCGAGGAGATAAAGAAAAAGATGCTGGAGACGGAGAGGACCGGCGAATTTCGTAAGATAGAGCGAGAGACACGGTGAGAGTGAAACGGCCGATACGAGGAAAAGGAAGAACAAGCTGAATCATTCGCGAAATGAGATAGACGGAAGAGGTATATCCAAGGAGGCGGAGGGGAAGATTGCGAAGGAGAGAAAGAGAGCAGGAGAGAGTCCGTGGAAGAACTTAATCACATAAAATCCTTAAAGTTCGCCCCGGTGCGACGCGATGCACTTTGATCGGAGAATTTATGTCCGGGGTGCAATGTACCACCATTATATTCTGTGCTCGTCGGTGCGTGCCGTGGAAAAATTCATCGTGGAGACGCGGAGGCGGATTCGGTTTCCCCATTGATCGGCACACGGTACGTGGGGACACGAAAAGAGAGTTGTTTCCTCTCTCCGTTCGTCATAAGAAAATATTATTCTTCCAAGAAAAAGCCGGTGCCACCGCGAGCCGAGGAATCCAGGCGAGCGTGGCCACCGTGCACGGATTTCGAGTAGATTTTCTGCAAACCTAAACGGCAGGGTCACTAAACTCTGTGGCTTCAAAAACAGCGTGACACGGGCACGGTAGAACCTCGATACTTGCACGCGAGTCTCGTCTGTTGCGTTTCGTCGACACGCGGCAAGGACAACTGCAACGCGATAGTGAGCGAATAGCAGTAGAAACATTGTAGGAGTGGGGGACTTCGTACATTTGATTGGTTGCCTCGAAACTTGCAGGCTCTTGCAGCCGGTTTCGTGCAACTACCGAGGTTTTACTGTTCTCTGGTTCTCGAGGCTATGTTCTCCACTAATTTTTCTCGGGAGATCTATTGAACTTTCTGTTACAAGATTTTTCGCTACCATGGGTATTCGAAGAACATAAGTTATTTTTTTCAAGTAAAAATAATTAAAATTACACGAGTTACATGTATTTTTATATATGTATATTCTGAAAAACATTTGTTAACACGCACATTCGGTTACTAAACTTGAGTTGGTACACGTCAGACAGGAAAGGGTTGAGGCATTCAGGAGGGATTGTAATAGTGAACGATCGAAGCGTGCCCGAGAATCGGTTAGGCGTCTCCGGGGTTCGATAGCACGTAGATACGTATAACGTTCGTCGAAAGGAGTGATTGCAGCGACTTTTTCTGGTCCGCAGCTAAAGTCAGCAAAGACAATGAAAACATCTCGGTAAATCAGGGGAAAAGACCGGTAAGGAGATTAGTAGAGCTTACAAGGCATTACGATGGGACGAGGCGGAAAGAGGCAGACTACAGTCATCTCAACTTGGAAGCTGGCTGACCTCGCTTTGTCTTTTTTCTTCTTGCCTCCTCTTCGTCGTTGTATTTGCCACTTCCTCTTTCGCTTTCTTTTTCCTCCACCTACCGCGTCTCGCGCTTTACTCTAGCGATTTCTTCCTCTTCTTCTTCCTCTTCTTCCTCTTCTTCTTCTATCTGTCTCTCCCTTTTCCTCTTTCCATCTCCCTTTCTCTTTCTCTGTTACTCTAAGAAGCTGCTCGCGCGGAGTTAACCACCCATGAAGCGGCACAATATATCTCGGAGATAATTCGCTTGTTAGAGTCGTACGCCTTTACATTAATCCATCTGCTCGCAGTCTTTCTTGTAACCGCCTCTTTTGCACATGAGCACGACTGGGGAACCAGGTTCCTTTGCGGCGTCGCACACTCGCCGCCGCGAAAAATTACCGTCTCAATTTAGCCGCCACCGGGGGCTACATCTATTCCGCTCTCTGCCTTTCCGCGACTTCTTTCCCGTAATTTTATGGAACGCTCCAGTGATGTAATAATACGATTTCGGTGCACGCTCCACTTAAACAAGCCCCTCCGCCGCGCCGCGCCGCGCTCCACGCGTAAATTATACACTTGTTTTGGAGGACTCGCGAACTGTTATGCCCCTACTAAAGTCGATGCACTTCGCCGGGGGGGCATTTAAAACGAAATTAACCGACTTGCGAACTTCTTGCTGCGGCGGCCACCGGCGAATTGGCTCGCGATCGTCCGCCGAACTAATATTTTCAATTCCGAGCCGAATCATTAAGATTCTCCTGTGACTGGCACAAAAAAATTTGTCAAATGTACAAAACCTTAGGAAATACTCTCTCTTTTCATACTGAAATTTATTGAAAGGAAGTTATGACGATCGTAGGAGAACGATGCTCTTCAGTCTTCTTGAAATCATATTTTTCGAATTGGTGTGCAGGATAACTCGACAACTAATTGACCGACCATGTTCAACCAACGCTTATTTTGTTCGTCACACATTTCTCTTGGGATTGTACCACAGATTTTGAGTCGACTTTTCATTTATAATATTTTTCAATTCACCTAAATGGTTAACGCCATACCTACCACCACCGGTCAAAATAACCAGTTCCAGATCTTTTATTTTACAATTACTGAAATAATAAAAATGATTTTATAAGAAATGGTTGTACAGATATTTTTAGTAGAGCATGTATTACACAATAGGGACCGCGCAAGGTCTAAATAAAATCAATCTTGCTATTTTATAAGGGAACGTGTACCAGCTACTTTGAAGGCTCGGTATTGGTTGAAAGGAAGTTATGACGATCGTAGGAAAACGATACTTCAGTCTTCTTGAAATCATATTTTTCAAATTGGTGTGCAGGATAACTCGACAACTAATTGACCGACCATGTTCAACCAACGCTTATTTTGTTCGTCACACATTTCTCTTGGGATTGTACCACAGATTTTGAGTCGACTTTTCATTTATAATATTTTTCAATTCACCTAAATGGTTAACGCCATACCTACCACCACCGGTCAAAATAACCGGTTCCAGATGTTTTATTTTACAATTATTGAAATAATAAAAATGATTTTATAAGAAATGGTTGTACAGATATCTTTAGTAGAGCACGTATTACACAATAGGGACCGCGCAAGGTCTAAATAAAATCAATCTTGCTATTTTATAAGGGAACGTGTACCAGCTACTTTGAAGACTCGGTAGGTTTAGTGTTAAAAAAATAACTTGTGCTCGTCAAATATCCATAAATATGTGTGCAAAAATTCTAATGCAGAAAGTTGATTAGAGCTGTTACAGAATAGAACTGTCTTTCCGATAAAACAGAGTAATTCGGAAATATATGATAAAAAATTTTTTTGAAAACTACATAATCCTTCTCTCGAGTGGAGCAATAATCAGGAGGGTATTCTGAAAACTGGCCGAATTTTTCGACTGTAGAACGAGCCCGTAAATGGCTCGTTAGCTGGTTTTCCCGGTATCGTCGAATTCAAAGAGCGACGAGATTTCGTGGCTGTTACGGTGAATACCTCCGTGGTCGAAAGGAAGATACGTTTCAAGGCCCTAAGGTAACTCGGAACGGTGTGCAACGCACTTGTCGTGATGTCGATGCAGCCGATACCACGGTCCGCCTGTCACTCGGCCTCGATTGATCGGTTCTCGCTTTGCGTTTCGATCTCTCTTCCTTCTCCCTTTTGTCTCTCCGTCCGTCCGTCCGTTCGTCCGTCCCGTTCTTCCGACGTTCTATCTTTCGTAACAGTCCGTTCACTCGGCGTCTTCATCGTGCTCGGTGGTGTACCCCCCTTTAACGTCTGGTTTCGCCCGCGCTCCGCGTCTCTCGCTCTCGTCGATTCACTAATTTGATATACGAAAAGCGGCACGATAACTTCGGAACGATCAATTTCAGTTCAACAATATAATTATACCTCTGAACGCACGATGTAACAACCGATGGAAACCGTAACGGTGTCCGCCTCTACCACGCGACACTCTGAAAATGTTGCAATGTTTTAATTATGCCGCTCAGTTGTCGCCATGGGAATATCTCCGCGTATCCAGGCCCCATCAGACATTATGGCAAGATATATTGGCTGTCGTCGAGCGCGACAATGGAAATTAATCTACTTCCGAAGGTAATACAGTAATGTCTCGATACATGTGAATATTTCAAATTTTACATGTCGTTCGCATCGCGTACAGATACTAATCTTCGATTCATTGTCTCTGACATTCGCAAAGAGATATTCAATCGCAGTTGGGCAAAAAGAATAAAATAAAGAAAATTTTTGCCCAACTCTGTATTCAATGATAAAACTTTCCTTTGTTGCCAATGAATTTTTTACCGAATCTTTAACAACATATTCGCGATGCTTTTCTGATTAAAACGACACCAAACACGACACCATTTGAATCCCAGCTTCTCGTTTAATACGCGATATAGTAGAACCTCTCGTATCCGAACTAATCAGAGGAAAAAGAAAGATGTAAATCGATCGCTTTAGATGTTCGTTGCTTTTTGATGCTGTCCACTATTTACGTAACGTATTCGAACAATGAACAATTCGGATGTCATCGGTTCGGATAATCGAGGTTCGATTCAAACTGTATCGTGTTTGGTCTCGTTTCAATCACCAAAACATGACGAGTATGCGAGTAAATAAATCAAGTATGTCTATGTTTTCGTCAAGCTTTTAAACGATGTTTACTACGCTACGATATTTCAAATTAGTTGCGGTTAGCCTATTATTCAACGAAAGCCGGTTTTCTCGGCGAACAATGCGAGTCCGAGCACTTAATAAACAATCGTTACACCGCAACATTACCGCGACGTCGACCGCCGCAACAATACAATTGATTCGACAATGACCTGAAGCCAGTGTTATGCTATCAATAAACGTGGCAGACGTGCACCTGCACACACTGGCTGGCAACGGTAGCTGGTGTGCGCTAGCAAAACGCGTAGGAGGTTAGGTGCGACAACGCGTCCAGATTATCGGGTATTATAGTATGTTAACACCGTGAGAGAACCGTACAGTCACAACGAAGAGAGTAGAAGCAGTTTATGGCTGAGAGTCGGGGAGTAAGCGCCAGGATAATGTCACGATCACGCTCCGCATCATGGCGCCGATACATCGACACTATGCTTTCATCCAGCGATTTGTGGCGGTGCAATAAAATCCTCCGGACAATGCATAATTAGGCTATGTTATTCCAGGGACTATCAACGTTCAAATCAACCATCCTACAAAAGCGTACTGACGACAGCTCTGGAAAAAAATCAAAATCAAAATTTGCAGTCTATTTATCAATTTTATTAGCAGCATTTTTTATTTGTTGGTAGTAGTAGTCGTAGGAGTAGTCAGTTTTAAGTAGAATTACTTAAACTCAACAAACGTAAAAGTTTCATGAAGTTTCTAAGACTCAAGTTGTGTTGTCATTTATGACTACGAAGGAGGCATCGAATTTTCTTCAGACATTTTGAAGTTGAACGTGGAAAATGGAGATAATTTTGCACGCGAGAATGTTTATAAATGTGATAAAAACTTGTCTACGATACCGAATCATGACTAATTGTATAGTCAAAAATTTTGAAATTTAAATATGGTCCAGGCTGCTCCTAAAAAATTGCTAAATATGATCTTTTTGCAATTTGATGTGGAGCTGCCCTTAAGAGGTGGCCAATGAGGTGGAAAATATTAAAGGCACCCGTGCCTGAATTTTGAAGTTGATCATGGAAAATAATGATAATTTTGCACGCGAGAATGTTTATAAATGTGATAAAAACTTGTCTACGATACCGAATCATGACTAATTGTATATTCAAAACTTTTGTAGCTTTAACGCTAAATCTACCGAGCATTAAAAGCGATTCAAATGTTCTAGCTTACAAAACTAACAAGGCTCTATTAATTTAGATTTTGTGCAATTTTTATCACAACATGTGCTTGGATAAAGAAATTTGTCGAATCAATTTACATATAAGCAACTTGATTATTTCAATAATTGTAAGATGAAAACTATAGAACCGGTCATTCGACCGGCAGCGGTAGGTTTAGCGTTAAATGGTTCAGGCTGCTCTTAAAAAATTGCCAAAAATGATCTTCTTGCAATTTGATGTGGAGCTGTCCTTTCGAGGTGGCCAATGAGGTGGCAATATTAAAGGCGCCAGATAATAAAATGATCAGAAAGTTACTCGGTGAACACGGTCGACGGTGAAACACTTAGGAGAGGTCCTCGGTTCGTGAAGTGTATCGACATCGGCCAATCAGACCAGCCAGAACGGAACAAGCTGCCACCAGCCTTGCCAAGGCAACTTCCATAATCTGATTGAAGTTGCTCGATGGCTAATGAGCAACGTCCTCGCATTCCATTCTCACCTTTTTCTCGCCCCTTACGCGTGCCATTACACGTACACGCGTTTCGAACGTTTTCGAAGCAGATTCAACCCTTCCTCGCTGCCTTCTCCTCCTCCTCCTCCTATTCCTCTTCTCTTCTTCTTCTTCTTCCATCTTTTTTTATTATGCTACGACGAGCACAGGCCGATCCGTGTCGTCAACGTTGCGATACGAGTACACGCGTGTACCAACAAAACGGACTGCGAATATCAGAGAGCCACGGCTTGTACGCACTCTCTCGAAAGATGAAAGATTGCCAAGTTATTCGTGTTACGAGAAAAACGAAGACGCTGTTCACACGTTTCGACTTGTACTGGCCCTGGCCCTGGCCCTTGAATTAGGACCACTGGACCCTTTCGGTATTTCTCGACGCTTTTACAATTGTTAATACCTTTCGAGGCTTATCGGTAAGCTGCAACTTCCACGAAAGGCCATTTCATATTCTCTTTGTACGGTAGAACCTCGATTATAAGAAACTTAATCCATATACAACATGATGTGTTGCGCACGTCAATACAGACCCAAACGAACGTTACTATTTTGTTTTTAATGGGCTGCAATTTACAATATTCAAAATTGATAAAAAGTAAAGGCCATAACGACTTGTTTGATATCTTTTGATTTTTACTTTACAAAACCTGACAATGGAGTATAACATAATTTTAACGGACCCATGATTAGGTTTATGACAAAAATACAGTGAAAATACTCGGAGAGATTATCAACATTCTGTTGTGTTACTTTCAACTGATTAAAATTATTCAAGAAAGGAATAAATGTATATATAGCTGCCGTATCTTGCAATTGATGGAGACAATTCTGGTTTTGCATAAAGTTCCGCAGTAAAGTCATGAACAACGTGAACCGATCTACCAAATTTTTCCACCCAGAACTCCCGTTTGCCTTCCCGCAAGACGTTCCAAGTATAACTTGGTAATCTACATTGGAGTGCGAGAAGCACGCGACCGTTTCCTAGTGGTCCACCGGTTTACCTAGGACTAAAGGCGACATAATTTGCATCCGGCCGTCGTTGCCGGGCTTAAACGAATCTCGAGTGAAATGGCCTAACGATATTAAACCTGTCTGTCAACAGGGCTGTCGAGATACGATCGCGGCCGAGGGTCGTAAACGACTGTGGCGCACCTTTGTAACTTGACCAACATCGAACACGGTCTCTCGTCGATTTGTTTTACGAGCCATTTTGCCATATTTCGCGCCCTCATCGTTCTCTCGTCATCTCGTAATCGCCGTCATCATCATTATCGTCGTGATCTTACGTCCTCCACTCGGGACTCCTTTTCCTCGGCGCGACCTCTTTGGAGGTTGGCTGGCGATCACAGGCTGCATCCTCTTCCGAATCTCGATTCGCAGCGGGTCGAAGTATTTCCACCAAGATCTCGAAATTCTATGCTTTTGAAATAAATACCCCGTTACCCAAAATTCAAAAACCAAACATTTACTTACATGATATTTTAGTGTGATATGATATTTAAGATCATAGGAAATCAATGATACGAACTGTTTTATTAAAATAAATCTTCACAGATACATCGAATTAAAAAGTTCTAATATGATTGACTGTGTTACGCGCAATGTAAATTTTCCACGCTCGACAAGGGCCAAACATCAATATGATTTTTTAGTGTGGTATGATATTTAAGATCATAGAAGACCCGATGATACGAATTATTTTATTAAAATAAATCTTCAAGCACAATCACAGATACATCGAATTAAAAAGTTCTAATTTGATTGACTGTGTTACGCAGAATGTAAATTTTCCACGCTTGACAAGGGCCAAACATTAATATGATGTTTTATTGTGGTATGATATTTAAAATCATAGAAAATCCAATGATACGAATTATTTTACGAAAATAAATTTTCAAGCATATTCAAAGTTAAATCGAATGAAAAAGTTCTAATTTGATTGACTGTGTTACGCACAATGTAGATTTTCGACGCTTGACAAGGACATTAATATGATTTTTTAGTGTGGAATGATATTTAAGATCATAGAAGTCCCGATGATACGAATTATTTTATGAAAATAAATCTTTAAGTACATTCAAAGTTAAATCGAATTAAAAAGTTCTAATTTGATGGACAGTGTTACGCACATTATAGATTTTCGGCGCTTGACAAGGACATTAATGTGATTTTTTATTCTGATATGATATTTAAGATCGTAGCAAATCCAATGATACGAATTATTTTAAGAAAATAAATTTTCAAACACATTCAAAGTTACATCGAATTAAAAAGTTCTAATTTGATGGACAGTGTTACGCACAATGTATATTTTCCACGCTCGACAAGGCCTCGAATGAGAGAACGATAATAACTGCAATGTCCGTTTACTGCCGCTCGCGAGTAATGTTTATTGTAACGAGAACGACGGAACTCCATAACCGCGTGGCGTAATGGAACTAGGTGCAGGCTCACTCGATCATTTCGGCACTGTTTCGTAGCTCTGCGTCTCGTCTCCTTTTCGTATTACCAAGTAGATAATAACTGCGACGCCTCGGTATTATAACGTCACGAAGTAATAGCTTCCTGTATCATTTAATTAGTTCAACCTAATCAAACACGATGCTAATTACGCGAAGAATCCTCATCCTTTTACGCTGCTTTCGAAGTCTCTTTCCAAAAATGGACACAAAAATTTATTTACACTTTACTGTAAACTCAAATTAATTCGTTCAATGAAATCAAAATTGAAAAGTTAAACTGTGTCGAAAAATTTGATTCTCCTGTGACCGCTATTTCAATATTAAAGTGAAATACAATAACAATCAGGTTCAAAGCATTAATAAATAAATAAATATATAAACTTCTCTCTTCTAGGTAGTTAAAAAAGACAAACATGCTTTAGACGGGATAACCAATTAAATGAAGACGAGGAGTGGTACAATAACGGGTTGCATAAAGTTAAAGCGATGAAAAAAGTGGAAAAGTTAAGGCCGGAAGCTGATAAGTCTCCATAACGGCGGCAAATTTGATTGTTCTGCGCTAGTTCGTTTAACTACCAGCGGACCGGTCGCTAACTATCGCCGAGGGAAGCACGGAGGATCAATATTTGCGTGGATGCCGAACGATTTGTAACAATTACGAGCTGATCTGTGAGAGCAGATAGTAGCGTGTGGTATGGCAATAACCCTATGTCATTCCGAGCCTCAGACACGAGCTTGTCGAGTAACATGTTGTAGGAGAGCAAAGCCTCGGAAACGTTTGGTGTCCGGTAATCGTGTTAGCGTGTAACGGTGCCACCCCATTCTCATCCCTCCTATCGCTATATCCTCCGTTAAAGCCACGTACACCGTTCGCTGGCCTACCCATGGTGATCATCGAAACACTTTCCGTTCTCCGATATTTTCTAATCAACCCCACGACAGAATTACAACCGGGACACGCGTTCTGCAAATCTTCAGAAATGTGCATAACGCCGCATACGTGACTGGATCGTTTCTCTTTAACCCCTTGCCTTACAATATCGTGTCAGGCTCGCGATAAAGATTTTGAACAGAGTCTAATAAATATGTATGCTATTAATCTCCTTTAAACCGAGATGAAATTCTATTTCGGTTTTGTTAGCGAATAGTTATCGAAGAACATGCAGGCATGCAATAGATATAAATTTCATTTGTAGGAAATTACGAACTGCAAAGAAAGTTCTAATCACTGAAACCGTAAATTAAATCGTAACAAGGTGTTAATCTTTGGACGGTACCTCTAAGAAGGTACTACAAGATGATGGCGAATATTTCGAAATATAATCTTGTATACTTCATGAATAAAAGGTAAGAAAGACACAGGATTTATTTGAACACATTTATATCGAATCCAAGAAGAAAATTAACGACGATTTCAAAGAAGAGGATTTAAAATATATAGAGGAACATTCTTATGTAAAAAATCTACGTTACGACTGGCATGAAATCGTCAAAAGCGCTAGCTGTCCAAGGGTTGTGTTCGACGAATAACTGATTCGACTGGCAGAAAATAAAATTGTCGAAACAGTGTTTAATTGTCAGTGGAAAGTGCGACTCGTTAACAAGAGAAGGAGCGAACGAGGAAGTAAGAATGTCGGCCGACCAAAAATAATGCGAGAGGAGGTGTAGCAGCGCGCCGGCAAATAAGGGAAAGAAATGTTAACGAAATTGATTCGTGTATTTCACCGTCGGGTTTTCTGTCGATCGGAATGCACGATAGGCAGCAAAACTGGTCGCACACCTCCTCGGCACCTTTCGCAATCCTGTCGATCGGTTGCCTTTAATTCGATTCGGGGAAGAGCCGGTATGGGCTTGCACGCGTTTAACATCGACGCTCGCAGGTTTTTCATCGCGGCGACAATTTTATTAGTAATCTCGCGATAGACATCTGCGAAATTTCAGGCCTCCTTTTACGTCGCCATCTTCTCTTTTCTCTCTCCGAGTCCTTTTAAGTGGAGACGGACTCGTGCTCGAGGCGCCATGGCGCATAGTGGGTCACATGAGGCAGAAAAATGAATTTCTTCAAGTTAAACACCTACATATATTTTTTTAATTACATTTCCGTAACTGGTAGAACTGTTCAATTATCACGAACTTTTCAATTTATTGCAAACAATTTACGAAATAGTGGTGTTTTAATATTGTACTGTTATGTAGGCAGACACGAGTATATTTCGTTCCTACCACACTCTAAATCAACTGACAAGATTAAATTTCCTTAGGGTAGAACACCCTTTGTAAGGGTAGTTTCTCATTCTGGTGAAGGAAATAATACCGGAACGATCCCCTGAGGGTCCCACAAACGTTCCGCTTATAATAAATAGCGTATAAACAACAGCAGTATGAATATAGTCCATGTTTTCACCGTTTCGCATAACTGTGCGGCACCGATTGTCGGCGAAACTCTCGCGAATACAGTGAAACACGAAACGTACGCAATCCTAAAATAATACTGCACCCATCTTGGAGACCCACCGTCTTCTCTCCCTTGCGTTTCGTATTCCCTCCCGTTTGCTGTTTTTTCGCCTGCTTATATATTAGCTTCCTTTTGGCATGATGCGTACCTTCACCCTCGTCATATTCAACCGCGAGTTCCTCCTCTCGTCGGGAGACTCTCCTCGTAGAGTTTGAAACATAAGACAATGTAATGAGCTGGTCATTTGCCGGAAAGATCCTTTGATCTCTCGGGCTCAGCTGAGGTTACCTTTCTCCCCTTCTCGCTGAACACCTTTTCCCCGAATCTCTTTCGAAGTATGCCGTCGTCCGAAGGATTTAATCACTTCGCCCTTTCCCGTGATCCTCGACATTTTTTCCATTAGCACGCTGGGAAAATTCGGGTTGAACTTATTTCGTTAAAAAGTAATCAATACTGGCATTAAATAGTCGACCACGATGGCAAATGTGACGTCAACTGTGATCTTACTAGACAGTAGATCTTTATGCAATATAAAAATGTTGCATCTGAATTGCAACAAACTGGAGTGAGGTAGCAATTTATTTTCTTCGTTAATACGTTTAATGCGGTGAAAATAATTTGCAAAATAGAAATGTTGTATCTGAATTGCAACAAATTGGAGTAAGGTAGAAATTTGTTTTCTTAGATTATAAAAATAGGTTGAAAATAATTTGCAAAATAAAAATATTGTACCTGAATTTTAACATACTGGAGTGAGGTAGAAATTTGTTTTCTTCGTTCATAAATTTAATAGGTTGAAAATAATTAGCAAAATAAAAATGTTGTACCTGAATTGCAACAAACTGGAGTGAGGTAGAAATTTGTTTTCTTCGTTTATAAATTTAATAGGTTGAAAATAATTTGCAAAATGAAAATGTTTTACCTGAATTGCAACAAATTGGAGTGAGGAAGAAATTTGTTTTCTTAGATTATAAAAATAGGTTGAAAATAATTTCCAAAATAAAAATGTTGTACCTGAATTGCAACAAACTGAAGTGAGGTAGAAATTTATTTTCTTCGTTTATAAATTTAATAGGTTGAAAATAATGTGCAAAATGAAAATGTTGTGCCTGAATTGCAACAAACTGGAGTGAGGTAGAAATTTGTTTTCTTCGTTTATAAATTTAATAGGTTGAAAATAATTTGCAAAATGAAAATGTTGTACCTGAATTGCAACAAACTGGAGTGAGGTAGCAATTTATTTTCTTCGTTAATACGTGTAATGCGTTGAAAATAATTTGCAAAATAAAAATGTTGTACCTGAATTGCAACAAACTGGAGTGAGGAAGCAATTTATTTTCTTCGTTAATACGTGTAATGCGTTGAAAATAATTTGCAAAATAAAAATGTTGTACCTGAATTGCAACAAACTGGAGTGAGGTAGAAATTTGTTTTCTTCGATTATAAAAATAGGTTGAAAATAATTTGCGAAATGAAAATGTTGCACCTGAATTGCAACAAACTGTAATGAGGTAGAAATTTATTTTCTTAGTTAATATGTTTACTAGGTTGAAAATAATTTAACAGTATTTTTAAATTCTTCTAATGTTTTCACTGTTTTATATTACACCTTCTCATTTTTATCATAAATGCATAAAATCCGCTGTCTAGATCTTACTGTTCGAAATTAATTGTAACGTGAGTATATTACTTTTTTTTTTAGAAAGGTTTATGTCATTTCTGGCGCACGATGGTTTCCATCGCAGAATTTAGCACATTTTGTTAAAAAATCGATTTCTTCGTATTGTATGTCTAAATGTACATCAATCGAAACTGAGATCATTGAAATTGAATAAAAATTGTAATTGTAACAAAGCTAGACATTTTATATACTGGGTGTCCTAGTAATGTTGTACGTCCTTGAAGAAGATAATTCCTGAGGCCATTTAGTGTAACTTTTTCCTTTGCTAAAATATTCTCCGAATGAAAAGCACGGACCAATTAGAACACTGGTCTCGCAGAGCGTGGCGTTGGCGTTGGCCGAGTCAGAATCTCTGTTTGGCCCGTGATTTTCGTTAATAACTTCTTAACAAAGTCGCGGAGAACATTTTCGCAAGGGAAGAAGGTAGTTCAAATTGTTTCAGAAATCAGCCCTCTCAAGGAAGTAGAACATTTTTGGAACACGCTGTATAAATACTATTTACCTTCTTCTCGCGTGCCCTGATGGAGTTGTTGAATATTTTCCATGTATTTCTTTTTTAAAATCAATCTCTGTGATAATTTTGAATCTTCAGAATTTATTGAAACTTGATCGGTCGATGTTCTTTGTATGTATTCAACAAGAAACGTCTATTTCGAACAGGTACAGTACATTTCGTAAATCGAAGAACCCGGGCATAGAATTTTATGAATTGCATAACGATTCCAGCGCATCTCGGTGCACCTAAAGATGCACCAACGATCGCGTGGAACGTTGACCGTGGAGCGTTGAACAAAAGGGAGTAAATCAATCGTTGAAGCGCACGATTCCCGGCGTGGTCGCGTTTGATTGGTACGATGGTTTCGCCGAGATGTCTGCGGAAGATTATGTTTTTGATACCTTCCCTCGTAATTAATATACTTGGCCGTCAGTCGGGAAAGAATGCCCGCAGATATGCCGCGTTCGCATATAACAAGCATGGAGAGGAAGACGTTGGCGGCGTCTAGTTCGTCGGACAAAGCTGACGTTCGTTCACGAGCTGTGAAATTGAATTCAGATCCCTTAGAAGACTCCCATGGCTGCCAGCCGATGGAACATGGGTTGGCTTGGGGATACACGCGTGCATGCACACGTGGCGCATAGTTTTATCGTATGAGTCGCGTGTTTCATGGGGGTTGCTCGTCCGGAGGGGTGACAGGCCCAGACCCCCATAGCCAGCGTCTCGACAGCACGGTTCCTCTTCCAGCACTTTCGAAATTGTAAATTAAATTCCGTCGTCATACTTTCCACGGATTCGTCCTCCGAAGATGCTTCAGCCCTTCACTGTTCATATTCCCTTTAACCCTCGTACGCTCCTCAGAAATAGCTGCTTCAAACAATCTAAGGTCATATCTCACTCATTTTTCTTTTACACGTTAAATTGACCAATTATGTTCCATTTGTAAAGTCACACTTTAAGGCGGTAGACTCGTTTTCAGAATTGCAAGGCTGCGGGATGCGCGTTCTCATTTCTCGATAATACAAAGATGGGATTTCTCAGTAGTTAAAAGCGTTGGATAAAAGATCAATCTGGGCCCCGATCGCTCTCCAAAGTCCTATTTTTACGTTTATGAGGCGTTTTATGTTTATTTGCATTATTCGCAGTCACAGCTTTATGAAAGCTACATGCGCAATTGTCTGCTTCCGAATAATGCAAATTACGTCTCGTAAACGAAAAAATAGGATCTTTTGAGGGTGGCCTAGATCGATCTTTTATCTAGCGTGTTTGACTACTGAAAAACTCAATTTTTATATTAACGAGAAATGAGAGGGCGCATCCCGCACCCTTGCAATCCTGGAAAAACGAGTCTACACCCTTAACCCCTTGACATACGATGACGTCTCTGAGATGTCATGTATTTCATGTGCCATGGTAGACTTCGACGTCTCCGAGACGTTAAGAAATTTCTTCGGCGAATACCGGGCAGTATAATATTATTGGATTGAGCCAAATTAAATGGTATTCTGCGGACGCGTCAATGCGCATTTTATTCGTATGTCAAGGGGTTAAAGAAATGTATTAACGCGGACAGAAAGAAATCAATTGTTTTACAATGTTCAAATGATGTAGATGAACTTTCACCTTGAATGTATTCACACTGTGCTCAAACAGTTGGCAAAAGAAAGATACTTTTTAATTGAGAGACCCGAAGCCAGCGGTAGCGCCATCGAAATCAAAGGAGGACTGGAGTCTTAAGGTAGCTTCAGTATTCGATAACAGATAGGGGAAACGTTCGGCTCGGCAACGAAATATAAGCTCGCGATGAATCGAATGCGTGAGAAACCGAGCGGATACCCGTCATCGGCCGATGATTAATAGAGGGCGGCGCGATAGCGCTGACTGTCCTTAAAAAACAAGATTCCTTCATTCTTGCTTCTCTACTGTCTCCCAAGCATACACGGTGTCCCATAAGCACCTGACATGTCGAACCTCCCCTGGAATCGTTGGATCGCCGAGCATCGATCATCGAAAATATGTCAGGCATGCTCGATCAAAGTCCATTCTCTGCTCGGTGGTATCTGTGCGAGGTTTGGCCCAGTTCGGAATTACCCGATACGGCCGATTCCTCGACAAAAACAATCACCGAATACTTAATTGCTACATATGAGGTGTCTCATTCTTAGCGACAATCTGTAACAAACGTAAATCTTTAAATAAAATTGATTGGTCGAAGTCCATTGCAGTCATATTCTGTCTACAAATTACAAGTTCACCGATCGATTTATGATGGAAACTGAATTCTTTTTAAGGAAGAAGATTCCTTCTATTTTTACCATTGGCGAGTAGTGTGTTTATGTTTCCACTTAATTCTCCTCTGAATAAAGATCAAATTGAATTTTTCTTGTTTTACATATCAATATATAAGACTTCCATAATTAGACTAGGATTTTAACGCATTTATGATAAAAATAAGTAGATTAAATTTAAAGCAGTGAAAAGGTCAGAAAGATTTTATTACTATTTTCAGTATACTAAAGTTATTGAAGGGAGAAATGTTTTAAATTTCGCTATAAATGCATGTAGCTCAACAGTCTATTCGCGATGATCAATTAATGAAAATTGAAATCAATGGAAGATTTATACAGCATGAGGATCCACAGGGATTTCGCGAATGTTCTGCAACATTGTGAAGATCTCAGGATCGCGACACACATAGTGGCACTCTCATTTCGATAATTGAGCCGAGCGAGCGTTTTTCGTTTCCGTCCGATGACCTCTTTTCTTCAGCCGGTGTCTTCGAGATGGAGGATCGAGCGTCATTTCGAGCCATCTATTCAAAGCCGCTCTCGTCTCCTTCGCTCTCGCAAATTTCACACAGAAAGTGATTTATGATAAACGCGTTCATTTGACGGTTCGAGAATAATAAGCGACGGGATTATACCGTGACGGGGAGGATAGTTAGCAGAACTCCCTAACTCCCTCGCAAGTCGGAGATTGAAATTTAATCTTCCTTTGATAACCATTATTGCTCGATTATACCGTTACCGTCGCTGTTATCGATTTCGAAATTTCTATGCGCGACCAAGTGGTTCAATTTTCAATGGAGCAATCGGATGTAGCTATAAACTAGAGGATAGGCTCAGTCAACTTTAATCGTTCTTTTGCCCCAGTGCAGCAAACGATTGACTTCTATCTGTGTTGCACGACTGTTTCTTATGTGCGAGCCGTGGGCTAACAATTGCACAGAGTACATGGTACACTAGGGTAGCTCTTATTTTTGACTTTTAAATTTATTTTCCTACACCCCAAATTTTTTATTTGGAACAGGGTTGTTTCAAATAATTAAAAAAAAATCTGTACAAAGTTTGAGTGTCCGCAGATAACGGGCAAAATATTTATTTAACTTTTTTTCTAAACTCAGCTCTCTTTATAAGACTTTGATCCCGAAAATTTTTAAGACTTTAAGAAACGAATAATCTGCAATTAAAAAGAAGTAAGATCCGCACGTTTTACGAAAAATCGTAATAGGACATAAAAGACGCAAACTGTCCAGACCTACAGGTTTCGTCTAACATATTTTTCGAAGGGGAAAATACTTCAGAAGATATTTACGACCATTCAATTAATTATTTTAACGTTTACGCGCCTCGGGGCACGTTTCCCCGTTATCGGATCGAGCTCAAACTTTCCACAGATTTCTTTTTTCAATCATTTGGAACAAATCTGGGGCGCGCCGTGAAAGAAATTTTGACAAAAATTTTTGACAAGAGTAAATAAAGAGTACCTAATGGTACACTCTGTTGCACTTGGCTCGGAAAGAACCGTGTAAGTATGTAGTGGTGTTGAAAGGTGCATGTCCCCGATTTGTTCGTCAGGAGATACAGAGCTCGTGGCATTTGTCCAGGAGATCTTGACCTCGGTCAATTTGACCGTAGATCGGACCGGGGTCAGGCTGTCAGTGGCCGTGTCCTCGTCAGCGTATATCGATCTCAATCGGCGCTACGCCGACCTTATCGGGCATCTCGAAGAAATTATAGGCCGCTGCTGGAGCCAGAGTGACTTGAGACAATGGTGCCCATCACCTGCCCGCTCTGAAAGAGAGGGAGAGAGAGAAAGAGAGAGAAAGAGTGAGAAAGAGAGAGAGCACGCCCTGCCTCCCACTCTTCGACAGTCGGATCGTATCTCCCGTATCAGCTTCGACGGCTCTTCTTAATTGGTTGGTGTTGACTTAATATGTTTCAATATGCCGTCATGTCAGTCGGCTCTATATCGCGCGCGTTCCTTTCTTTTTACAGATACGTGCGCACTCTCTCGCCTATTGAAACGCTCGCTGCAACGTAATTAATCTTCTTTAAACTAAATTGGTTTTAATATCGTTACGGTTCGCGGGCTCTTATTGTTCCGACCGGTGATGAAGTGTTACGTATTTGGTCAGGCGAAAGATGCCTGCGCGATCGAAAGCGATCATTACGTACCCACGGTGCAGCACATATTACTATCGCGTCACGTGAGTTTACATGTTATCACCTTACATACAGAGGAAATCCTATACGTACACGGCTCACACTCTATTACTTGTTCTCGCACGACGTGGTATAGTAACGCGGAGACAGCGGATCTTTTTATGGAAAATCAAAATTTTCCAAGTCGATTGTAAGAAATTGGAGCTGCATAAACAATTATTCCTTCTCCCAATAATTTTATCAAGCCACAGTCGATATAATCGTTTTCTTTCAAGTGTAAACTTGTTTAGGCGCACGGCGTACACAATTGCCGGGCAGTGAGCGAGTCTGATCCGTCACGCTCCGAGGTGAAACGCTATTCGGGTAAACTCCGGTTTTCACTTCGGTCGTGCGTTCTTATGCGCACTGTATTGGTCTGTTTTTTAAATTGTCTGATATTATCACTGTTCCGTGTTTCGCCCATTCTTTTCTTGTCGTAACTGCATAAAAGCCGCAGTATATGCGTTAATGCAGCGCTGCCACGATCAAAATTAATTCTAAACATCCATTTCGCTAAATAACGAACGAAAGCTAGCCTTAGCCAGTTCGACAGTCGCGAAATGTGCGAAAAAAAAACTGCTAGCGAAACCATCGCGGACTGGCATGAATTATTTTGCACAGTATGACGTTGAACAACGTGTCAGACGTGGCACGGAACGCGTTAAAATCGTGGTGTGTTATGGGTCCAGGACGAAATCTCGACGCTGCATGCCTCTCCTGTTGTCACCAAGATAATAGCGAGCGACGAGCACAATGGAAACAGGAAAAGGACATGGCTCTGGTACGAATATCTCAGTGGAGCATACGTAGGTACCCCGGGGGCTCTTGCACTCCGCGGGGCTCCTGATATACGCCATCGTAAACTCCACGAAATTGTGCCACAAGTATTGGCTGATGCCTCCATTAAGACGCGCTGATGTTATTACTACCGGAGCTGGTTCTCCAGGATTTTTGTTCGCTTTATTCGAGTCGGCCCGTTCCGTTTTCTTCCTTTTCCTTTTATCCTAGAACGTGACTCGGGTGTACCTGGTGTATATTTCGTGTCCCGACAGGGCAACGACACCCTTCCATTCCTCCTCGATCATGGTGTACGCATCCACCAGACGAACCCGAGGGGATGGGAAGACACCCTTTCCCTTTTTCCTCTTTGCTCTTCCCAGCTAGCTTTCGCAGTTTAAATCAATCAAGGATCCCTGAGAAACGATCTCAGGCCGCGCGGCGCACGTGGAACGACGTCTTTCGTAACGGCTGCTAACGCGCACAATTTATAGCGGTGTAAAACGATAAAAATTGAAGAAGATTTCATTGACACGCGACCAACACATAATTTATTTTATTATGATCTCCCGATGCGCAATCGTGCTTCCCCGGTATGCACGCGGTCGCTGTACTACGAATCCTCGGCGTAATCGCCGGCATTCTTTCCGGTGAACATTGGGCTCATTAACAAAATGGAGGAACGCGCAGGGCGCTCGGAAAGACGTGCCGAAACAGTGGAAATGACTCTGCGGAATTTAATCAATTTCAGAGCATCCTCCCTTTGCAACGTCATAAAATTTGATGTAGAATTTTCTTGAAACAGAAAGCGGAGAATTTGCGAAATGTCGAAAAAGATACCTCTTTTTCTCGCTCCGTTGTTTTTCGACGAAAAAAGACGTCGCCGAAGAAAGTACGACGATGAGAAAATAAGTAGGATTCGTTCACACGAAGTGACAGGAGTCCGCAAATTGAATAATTGTTTCCGAGAGGCGGTGGTATAATAATCAAGAACAGAAGAATACTATAGAAGAAGAAGAGAACTATAGCTCTTGGGAGCAAGAAAACCGTCGTCGAAGATCATCCGCGAGTAGCACAAATGCGAGGATTTTTTTCGGGGCCGCATAAAATAGTTGCTCGGTTGGTAGTCGATCGAAAATTATGAGTTCCAAAGTCGTTTGTATTCTTAACAATGGTATTAAGGTTGAAAGGGTAGATTCAACCCTTTTTTGCGGGGACCTTAACACTCTCCGGCACCGGAGGAAGGGGCTTATTATACGAAACCGATCCACCGCGGCGCCCCTTTCAGAACTTCTTCCTTTTATTAGCTGTATTTCGTTCCTTGTAGCTCCGCCATCCTGGCATTCATATGCTAACGTGACTCATGGGGTTGTCTGTGAGCCTTGTTACCGTACCCGGTGGTGTTCAAGCATCGGCGTGCCTCGTTAACGATACCATAAAAATTCGAATTCATCCCCTCGCTTGAGCGCCACTGACCCGCTAAGAGTAAGCCAACAGGCCTATAAAAATTCAATCCCGCGCAGTCCTAAAAATAATAACGTGGCGCTAGCCTATATGGTATCCTGTAACCGTGCATTCACGTATCTGCACGTGCACGCATATCTGGCCTGCGGTTAGGCTCGCTTACCTTGTCTTCCTCCTCTTCCTTCCCGCCGTTTACGACCGGGAAATGCACTTTTGATTTATAGTAACGCGGCTGACGCGCACTTTTCTCGATGCCGCGAATGCACTGCCAATTGCGATCTCTTACGTTCGTATTACACTTTCGTCCCTTTCAGCATTTCACTCCTTCGATACTTCGCCACTTTTAACACTTTACCTACCTGAAGCCATAGGATTTTCAATAATTCTGCTGTACCAAACGAAAGCATAGAAATTTTCTTTTACATTGCGATCTTAAATGAAACTATTAGATGACGTTATCGAGGGTGACTTGTTAGTTCACAATGAAAATTGCTGTTCCATTGAAGATTCCGTTAAAAAGTCTTTAGCCATGTACCAAAGATTTTTCAAAATTGTGCATTAACCACCGGTCGGTAATGTGTTAATATTCGTTCGTGCACCATGATCGCGACTTAACGCGTTCGCTACCATCGTCCAGGTGGATACGATGTAGTTTATACCAATATACATATTCTGACACGCGATAGTCAAATTAATTTTATACACTTCGCTACTTAAAATTAATGTGCACAAGATAATATACAGAGTGGCCATTTTCTTATTTTTCACAATGAGTCTCCTTCCACCCGCTTGACGTTTGCCACTGTTTTGTATTGTAAATGATTAATTTCTGGAAACGTTTCTGTACCGGGTACCAAGTCCCAACTGATATCAAATTTTCCAAGACGCCCCATAATTTTTCTTTGCGCGGTTCGGTGCGATAATTATAATTTCACCGTGCCGTCGTGTTTATGGAGTAGCGAGCGGCCGCGCTCTGTACATCGGTCTCGGTGATTTACTGCTAATTATCGTCCGGTGTGAATCCGCTTCTACCCCGGGTATATACATATAGTGAGAACCGATAAGTGAACGAGTCGGAATCGCCGCGGACAAGACGGGTACGCGTCGTTTCACAAAAATCGACAAGTCGACGTCGTGCGGCGCGCGTTCGTGCCGGGTTACAAGCGGCTCGCATGCGGACATCGAGAGGCAAAAAAGGTCCCGCCGCCATTCGACAGACCCCTTGCGAACACTAAATTATTGTTCTTGTACCGCGGTGCCAAAATGTTTACAGCCTTTCCGTGCGGAAGGTTCGCGAGCGCCAACCGGGCAGAACAGATCGCGTAGAAAACGAGAGAAAAACGGCCGCCGGTTAATATACTGTTACGGCAAACATACAGAAACGAAGGATCCTCGTGTAAATAGAATGCGTACGTCGTCGACAGTTTTCTCGATTTCTTCTCGTTTGTCCTGGAAAAGTATCTTAAAACATAGCCAAACTGTTCAAGCAGTGAATGGAATTATCCATGTTTTGCAAACGCGAATCATATATTTAACGAAACATATTACGTGTAACACAATTTTCCAAACGAAACGCTTCCTCGTGCACACTCATTTCATTATATCGTTCAACAAAATTCGCTTCATACATTTCGCCTCTCACTCATTATGTTTCTTTCTCATTCTCACCACACATATCCGCACACGAGCAAGTATATAAAAATTTTAAAAACTCAACCAATTATTTTTTCAATCGGTACTCGAAAACTCATCGAAGAAGAGTAAGAATCGGTACGTTCCTGAGAAATAAGATTTTTCCAGATCTGGACAACTGCGCTTTAACTCGCGGTGCATCATCGGCGAGATTCTAAAGCGAGGAATGCATAATATTGTATTTAAATGTTTTCCGAGCGCTGCGCACGGAGAAGCTAAATTGTTTTTAGATTCGCCCGTCGATCGTATTTTACGATGGAATCTTGTAAAATTCGAAC
The DNA here is from genome assembly GCA_028455805.1 of Lasioglossum figueresi. Classification (NCBI taxonomy): domain Eukaryota; kingdom Metazoa; phylum Arthropoda; class Insecta; order Hymenoptera; family Halictidae; genus Lasioglossum; species Lasioglossum figueresi. The sequence continues at coordinate 9,237,410 of CM052202.1, forward strand.
ATTATACGGGGGAAAATAGCGAGACGTATCGCGTTACAACGGCGTCTTGATGGCGTTTTTAAAGGATTCGAATAGTACTCGATCTTTTTCCCCCCCGGGATGATAAAACAATGCGCCGAACGTCACCGGGCTCCGTAGGAGGATCATAAATAGGTGCTTCGGTCAATGAAATGGGACGGTAGCCATGCAGATCCGACAATAATGTCGGAAATTTACAGTCGGTAAAGTCCAACAGGGTGCGAGAATGTGAAGGTGGACGACAATACGCAAGTGCTGAAGAACGGTGCGAAAAGGAGTATATCGCTCGTAAATAAACGCGCAAGGTAAACCGTGAGTTGCAGCTTTCTTCGGGAGGTCGTTCTTTTCTTTATCGTTATACAGTCATAAATAAATCGAACTAGATATCTTCTTCTGTCCGGTGCATCCCCTTGCACCCGTTCTCGTTCGACTCGTTTTCCACCCTCCTAGTATATTCCGCAACACTTTTCCACCTATGTTTTACGCTTCGCGCACACCCCTCGTCCATCTTCCGCTTCCGTTTCTCTTGGTTGTTCTTTAACGTTCTTTATTTATTTCCTGTTTTCCTTGCTCGCTCTCCTCGATTTTTCTCTTCGCGAGTCCTTCGCCGCTCGGATTTTACTTCCCGTTTTTATAAAACACGGATTGTTAACGGAATTACACCGCGATTTTATTAACCTTCCGACGATGTTTACTAACTGTATAGAATTTAAGTTTTACGTTGCTGCGTCTTTGATTTTATTCGCTTCTCGATGAAGTTTACGGACTGTGTCGGTGACAGTATGCTCTGTCACTCGTATTATATTTCATTGTCTTCGATCCCGACGTTTCACGAATCGCAATGTTGGGGTCTTTGAGTTTTCTCAATAAAATTTGTAACGTAAAATAGTCACTTTTAGTCTTCCGTGAACCTAGTGTTAAGTGTTCGTTCACCGGTCACCCTGTGCCCCATCAAAGGCCGCGCCGCGCCGGTTTGCTTTGAAGGGCCGATACGTAGATATTCGTTCGTTCCAAAGACACGCGATCTGTGTAGGATCTTCTAAGGGCAAGGTAAGAGGAGGACTTCCATCCCCGCCCAACTGACCCTTCGACCTCGGGGCCCTCGGGGGAAAAAAGGCGCCGACGCGCCACTAAATAAGCGCCATGCACATACGCTGACATGTGTACAAGTACTATACACATGCTTCGTCCCGTTGTCGCGCACACCGACGACCGTAAACAAATACGTGTGCGTGTATGTGTCCCGCGCGTAACAAACCGTAAACCGTTCCACCGTATATTACCATACACCTATGGGTTTATGGAGCTCGCACGTTCCTGCGCTTGTCATTTTTCTCACGATGATAAAATGCCTGAGATGAAGCCGAGGCATCGACGGCCGCCGCGGGACTAATGGCGATCGGCGAATATTGCGAATGATGTCAGACTGAAAACATGATTCCACCCCCATACGTTCCTCGGTGTAAAGATACATCTTTACAAAATATACATATTTTCCCATGTGCCGTTTTGGTTTGACACGATTCCTCTTCCAGCACTTTCGAAATTGTAAATTAAATTCCGTCATACGTTCCACGGATTTGTCCTCCGGAGATGCTTCAGCCCTTCACTGTTCATATTTCCATTAACCTGCATACGCTCCTCAGAAATAGTTGCATCAAACAATCTAAGATCATGTCTCACTCATTTTTATTTTACACGTTAAATTGACTAATTATATTCGATTTGGAAAGTCACGCTTTAAGGCAGTAGACTCGTTTCCAGAATTGCAAGGGTGCGGGATGCGAGAGCTCTCATTTCTCGATAATACAGAAATGGGGTTTTTTAGTAGTCAAAAACGCTAGATAAAAGATCAATGTAGGCCGCTATCGCCTTCGAAAGTCCTATTTTTATGTTTATAACGTGTAATTTGCATTATTTGGCAACATGTAGCCATGGAAATAGCTACACGCGCAGTTGTACGCTTCCGAATAATGCAAATTACGCCTCGTAAACGAAAAACTAGATCTTTTGAGGGCGATAGCGGCCTAGATCGATCTTTTATCTAGCGTTTTTGACTACTAAAAAGCCCCACTTTTGTATTATCGAGAAATGGGAACCCGCATCCCGCAGCTTTGCAATCCTGGGAAAACGAGTCTACTCCCTTAAACGTCACGGTGACAAATTTCCTTGGAAGAATTGTAACTCCTGTTGAATGTATCGTACCGTAATATAATCTCATTTAATGTACCGCTTGATTTCAATATAATCAGAGATTCATACACTTCGATGCTCCCAATTTGCTTGCAGTTGGCTTGGCAATGTGACAAAATCTCTCCACGGTCTAGAAATATGAAATACATATTTAATTGCTAAGCGCAGCATCCATATTCCGAGCAAGGCAATATTACGTACGACATTGCTAATCAAATCATTCTTAGCATTCGATAATTACTAGATTGCTGATTTTATGCATTTATGATAGAAATGGGTAGATCAAATACAAAAGATTTAAACCATTTTAAAATACTCTGAACTATCATTTCCATTTTATTAAAATTATTTAAAAAAGAAATTAAGAGACAATTCTTCCTTTGAATAAAAATCCGCTGAATTTCCTGTAAGATCAACTGTGACCCTCTTCTTCGACCTAACACGAATAGCACACAATTTGAGGACAGCTGCGAGAAAATTAGAATTTAGATGGAATATTGGGCAACGTGGGTCAAAATGGACCCAACTCCCGAGGGTGGCTGTTCCTTGAAATATGGCCAAATGATGAAATTCCAAGCGTACAGATATCAAGACCGATAAAACTGTAAAGGAACGGTCTCGACGCGAGAGCAACTTCAATTGTCATATTTGCGCGAGAGTTGCAGTTCGTCGCATAAATGAATCGCATTTCGAGAAAAGGCGTGGTCATCGTTTTCTGCGTCTGAAATAGTTCAAAGTTCAGAGAGGGTGGTTTAAGTTCGGCCGTGCATGCAAATTTTGCGTTCGATTTGACGAACAAAGGCGCACCTTCGTCGGCTACGTATTGCAAACTGCATAGAGAGTTGCCAGACCAGAAACAATTAAGCTCTTGGTTATCTTCCGCGACCACGCGGCCACGCGGTTCGGCCCAATCCCCAGTGGTTCTCATTTACCTTTTATACCGCCGCATTGTTTTAGATCTTACAACCTTTTGTGTGTGCTCGAGCCGCCAAGGTTATGACCCCCAGAGAATGAGAGAAAGAGGAATTGAAACCATTGCGTGGGTGACTCGCATGATTCTTTCAACGAAATGCACCGTTGAAATGTGCCGCGTGATCAAGTTAATCAAGATGCAGCATGCTTCTTTATTAATCTATGGATCAAAAATATCAAGCAATAGTTCCTTGCAAAGCTTTCCCTCTGATTGGAAGTAGAACTTTCGTATTTGAAAGATGATTAAAATTGATACGAAATTGTTTCTAATTAGTTTTCGCGAAATCTTAATGGACATGTTTGTGACATTTTTCTGGTTAAAACGAGACCTAAAATATACCTGTTTAAGACACGGTTCAGCGGAGCCTCCATTATCCGAACCTATGTCTGAACTTTCAATTAAATGAAACTGTTCGATTGAAACCTATCCAATATTGAAGATTTATCGGAAATTATTTAATATTATTCAATTGATGGTTAAAAATGAGTGGGTGTGCTGGGAAAATCAGTACGAATGACCGCGTCGGGCGTAACTCACTTCTAAATGACTCGTTTTACAGGAACAGTAATTTTCGCACGCGGAATATAATATTAGGAATTTATCCCCGGCAATATCGATGGTGGAGGCTCAAAAGCGACAGTTATTTATACACCACACCGATAAACAGATGCGAGTAAAGTCGTATTTACGAGCTACATTGATCGATATATGGCTTGGCATTCTCGCTTCGAAGAAACCGACAGACTTTCAACCCTTTCAGTGTGATATACGTGCACATGGTGTTCGTACATATTTATAAGACAGTCGAATAGCCGGGCAGTTTTCGGCTCTGTGAAGGGACCTTCATAGAAATACCATAATATTCTGTCAAATTGTTTACCCACGGAAGCTCCGAGCGTCGACGCCCTTCTGGATTTCAGACTTCATTGATACTCTGCCGTGGATTAGATCTCCTTTAGGACTCGGTAGGACCCTAACTCGAACATTCAATAATAAACCGTTTAAACCTCAGCTTTAGCCGGAGCTGTGAATTGTCCTGTCACAACGTTCCACTTACACGTGCACACAAATACGCAGAACAAAATCGAATTACACTTAGCCTCGTACAACAATTTTTATTTCGATCCTGCGTTCGAATGCACAAGATACTGGCAATGCATGAAGTGCTGTAATATGTACATCTAAAATTTATTTACAATTTACATCTATTTATTCTTAAAAAGAGAATACATTGTAACTGCATCTTTTTATTGTATTCTACTAAAATGGATAGAAATGGATCGAAGTAGAACTAAAATTTATTTACAATTTACATTTATTTACTCTTAAAAAGAGAATAAATTGTAAATGTATCTTGTTATTCTTCTAAAATGGATAGAAATGGATCTAAAATTCATTTACAATTTACATTTATTTATTCTTAAAAAATGAATAACTTATAAATGTATCTTATTCTATTCTGCTAAAATGGATAGAAATTTTTTACGTAATGTCATTATTAAACTGCGAACCTTTATGCGAAATAAAAATTGTACAAAACAGGAGCCAAATGAAGACCTCATTCTTCCTTTAATGATTTTAATCAGCCGAAACAAACATATTGATTTTTAAAAATTCTTTTAACCTGTACACTGCTCTAAATTGCACTTACTCATTTTTGTCATAAACGCATAAAATCGGCAATCTACTGATTCTTAATGCAAAGTATTAACGTAGTTGCTGAAAACTGCATCCTAAATGAAAGCAGCATGGAGTGGAAGATGCACGTTGTAAACGTGCGAGTATTCGTTGTAAACGGTGAATATTCGTTCCAAAGGGATCGCTAATGGGTTAATTCGCATCACGATCGTGACGGACCGGTAACAATCTGGCGATTCGGTATCAAATGACGGGACTGCTCCATATAGAGGGTGAGTGGCGCGTGGCAAGTGCCCGAGGCGCGGTTGCAAACCTCGCGTGTCGCAAATTGCTTTGGCTGGCCCAGGTCCGGAAGGTGCAGCGGGCATTCGGACGCTTACTTATTTACTTGTTCGCTTTGGAACGTAGTAATACATCGACTTTACACCGCTACAACACTACCGGCCAGCTCCTGTTACCCGCAACTTCTGTATGAAGTGTCGAAACAGAATCGCTAGATATTTATGCATTTTTGGCATGTGCAGATTTGTAAACTGCAAGGAAACATTGACAGGAACGAACAGCATTTTTATTTTTATCATGAGGTTTTAGTTGACGACGTAAATTGTTTTTTTATTCCGATTTTCATGAAACTTAGAAGATGCATGAAGGTCCGCAATGCAGCCAACGCAAGCGGGCGATTTATAAATTTTTCAACGCATACCATGTGCAGATTTGTAAACTGCAAGGAAAGATTGGCAGGAACCAATAGCATTTTTATTTTTGTCATGAGGTTTTGCTTGAGTTAGTTTTAGAATTTGCACGAAGATTCGCAATCTAGTATTAAACGTGGGAACACTGGTGAATCCGCAAATGCAGCCAGCGCAAGCAAGCGGGATGCTTACAAATCTTCCAACGCTTGCCATGTGCAGACTTGTAAACTGCAAGGAAACATTGACAGGAACCAATAGCATTTTTATTTTTATCACGAGGTTTTAGTTGTCGACGTAAATTGTTTTTTAATTCCGATTTTCATGAAATTTAGAAGCTGCATGAAGATCCGCAATGCACCCAGCGCAAGCGGGTTGCTTACAAATCTTTCAACGCATGCCATGCGCAGACTTGTAAACTGCAAGGAAACATTGGCAGGAACAAATAGCATTTTTATGTTTATCATGAGGTTTTAGTTGAAGATGCAAATTCTGTTCTAATTCTGATTTTCATGAAATTTCGAATTTTCACGAAAATCCGCAATTTATAAATAAACGTGGAAGTACAGGTGAGCCTGGAAATGCAGCTAGCGTAAACTGGCTCCTTAGAAATCTTTCAACGCCTCCGTCATAGAATGCAAGAAAATATTTTTGTTGACTCGAGGAGAGGGGACCGTCAAAAGATATTAGCGGACCCGTGTACGCCGGCCTTTCCTGCCTTGGCTAATATACGAAGAGCCGCGGAGCGACGAATATAAAACCTGCTGCCGCCGCCTACGGTCGTCCCTTCTTTCGGCCCCAGCACGACTAATGGCCGGCACGGTTTTGCAACTGAAAGGAACCAGCGACGCCGTTGAATCGGCCAGCGTCAGTCCGCGTAAATTGCCTAATTTAGACGCCGGGGCCAGTCGGGTCACCGTTTCTTAGCGAACGGCAATCAAGTGGCATTCTGAGGGGGTTGGTTCCGTGGCTCATTAGGCTACCGACGCACGTCGGCAGCTTCTGCTCGCGTTGCGAACCGTTTACCCGTTTTCAATATTAATCTGACCCTCTCGCAAAACTCGTTTCGGATCGGTTCACAAGTCGCGATCGCGGAATCGCTGCGTACAAAGTTACCGCATAAAATCGCGAGACATCGCGGTGGAATATCCAGCTCCCTTTGGTTACGATGTAGCGTAACGTTCGCACCCTGAATAATCGATCATGCGAGATCGAAAACAACTGCGATGAACTGCTGCGATGCCTCGCGAAGACCGTTTTATGCTGGCGTTATTTTACAGGGAAAGAACCGATCTCCTTTATTTAGCAATTTGTTCACGCTTTTGTCCCGTCGCGACGCAAGTACGTCTAAAAATGTGTACTAAAAGCAAATTGACACTAAAGGATTTCAATCTACAAGTGTCTACAAGTGTCTACTAGTGTCTACAACCACAGTTACAACTGTCTCTACCCTTTTAAACTATACCTAATACTCTAGCCAGAAGTAGTACAAATTTACACAAAAGTGTCCACCGACGAAGAGTTGAACGTTATCAAAGTACATCAAAAAATATCACATGTGCGACGTTACAAGAATGCTTATCTTGATCAGCTTTATCACCGAACGTCCACGTTGTTTCATTGAAGAATGATTAACAATCGGTTGAAATGGCACACGCACAGCCTTTTATAATGTTGGAGAGTTATTACATCTCGGTTCCTCGAAATCCAATTAGGCGTGAAAGATTGGCTCGCGAGCAGGGCCGAGAACGGGAATACAGAATGCGAGTTTAACCGACAACTGCCCCATTACTGGTAAATCCCTGACAAACGGACATTGTCGGAAGTGTCAACGGCTTCCCGGTCGCATAATCGAATCAGGATGAACTGCGACCGGTACGAAAGAAGAGATTTCGCCGGGCTAAGCTGATTAACTCGACTGCCGTTTAGCAGCCGGTGATTGAGACTCGTTGTGGATATCTGCGCTAACATAAAGGACCCTTTCCTGGTCGGTTTGCTCAGCTGGGACACCGTAGTACCTGCCTCTACCTTTTTTGCTAGTTTGCATCTCCATGCATTATTTCGCCGAGATTTTCGAGCTTTTACAAGGTGTCCCAAAACTGTTGTACTTCCTTGAAGGGTGCGATTCCTGAGGTCAATTGAAATAAATGTTTCCTTCACGAAAATGTTCTCCGCGGTTTCCTTAAGGAGTTATTCACGAAAAACACGGACCAATCAGAGCACGGCTGCAGCAGACGAATTTCGGCTGGGCGACGTATCCGCTAAACGTGGCGTTGGCATTGGCCGAGCCGGAATCCGTCCGCAGCAACAGCATTCTGATTGGTCCGTATTATTCGTTGATAACTTCTTAACGAAGCCGCGGAGGACATTTTCGCAAAGGAAAAAGGTACTTTAACCTTCGCAAGGTAATGTGGGGTCTCAGAGATTCCAGCTTCAGATTTTTGAAAAGAATGTAGGATTTATGTCGTAAATAGAATAACACGTCCGTAAACATAAACAGTTTAACGTTTAATTTCAAATATAATAAATACAATTGACAAAATTGTCTCGCTTAAATCTCTGTCAAAAATTAAACGCGTCTTTACTTTTCAACACGTCAAACCAGAATTATACAAAATCGCAAACTACTCCAAATGAAGAACGAAAATAAATCAATAAATAACAAATATCGAATCGTCGCGTCGTTACAGTTACTAGCGACGCGACATTCGGCGGAATTATCGCAACTCGGAGCCGACTTCTGCCTACAAGAATTTTTATACGAATTAAATTAAATCTGTTGTTTACTTTTTATCCTGTGCTATTCTTTATCACAAATTGATTAAAAACGAGGCTATTTATGAAATTCATATGTCGGAGTCTGAGAGACCCCACCTTACTATTTGTGTGTTATTAGACCTTACCTCAACAAACATCCCCTTCAAGGAAATACAACGTTTTTGGGACACCCTGTATATTTTGCTCAAAAGTTTCGTCCTGTCGTCTTCGTTCGTGGGCTTTCTTTGTCATCGATAAACTGGTTCGTTTGCTATCAGATTTTGACCGAACGTAACGCAGCGTTGTCATTAGTAATAACAGAGCTTCACGCAGAAAATGGCGACGGAACGAGTAGTCGCGCGTCATCCTACAGGAATTTTTATCGGGGACCTACGAGGAATCATCGATGACAATTGAGGGCGAGGAACACCGGCGCAAGCGAGCGCCGCTCATTCGTGATAAATATAAAAATGCAAATGCGAATGGAAGAGGCACGGTGGAAGACCGTGGTGGAAGCAGCCCGCGATCGTAAACCGGTGCGACGACGCCGCGCCGGTGAAGACGCGCGAGAATTGCAACTCAAACATAATACGACTGGAAGAAGGACGAAGAACTGCCGGTTGGTTCGGTGGAATACTCCGGACTACCGCGTAATCGGAGTTCAAACCGGATTGAGGGTGCAAACCGCGTCATTGCTGGAAGCCCCGCGTCAAGAAACACTTTGTGCACCATAATGGTGTAGATTGTGTAGAAGAAAGCGCGTGTACTATAAAATCGCAGGAGCAAAACAACTCTTCCTGGAGACGGTCGTACCACGGGACTCACGACCCTGACAATGCACAGGACAATGTTAACCTTCGCGCGATCATTTTATTGATTTTTTTACCAGTTGGAAGTTTACAAGTCGTGCGAACGTTTTTGTAATCCGTTGAAGAATTCAAATGTCATTCGTTCGGATAATCGAGGTTCTACCGAATCGTGTATTGAACAGGCAAATATGATCAGGCGAATATGATTTTAACCAGCAAAGTATTAGGAACACGTTGATAAAACTTTCATTTACCCCTTGCCGTACTTCGACGAGCCAGACTCGTGACGAAGGTTTTTAACAAAGTCTGAAAATTTGATTCGTTTCTAATCAATATTTAAGCATTAAGATAAATGTAGCCATACAAAAAATATACATTTTATTTTCCCTTCTACGACATTTTTCTGCGTAAAGACGTTCTCATCACTGTAACTGTAAAAGGGAAGGTACGACAAGGGGTTAAAAAATAGTTAAATACAAGAAAGTTCTACCTAATTTTGTGTCGCGTTACGGAGATAAGTTGTGTACGAAGTCTCTTTCATTGAGTCTGCAATGAAATATCCGAGAAATAGGCGCAAGCGTTTCCACGAACAGGAGAATAGCTTGTGCAAGACGTTTCGAATTTTGCGGTCGGATCGAAGAGCTGCTGCCCCTCGTAGCAGCTTCCCCCGGATCGAAGGAAAAATCGACTTTTTGAGCCGAGGGCAAGATATCCGGCGGAGGGTTGTACGAAAGAGGAGTATTCTTAGAGACAGCCGCGGCCGTCGATGCCCGTATTATTCATAGGAACCGGCGTCTATAGCGCGCGCGGCGTGCCAGTGTGCCCGGAGGTCCGTGCACTCGGCGCCGATCGATAATCGATGGAACAAAAAGTTGGAATTTGTTTACAGTTTAGTAACCCAAATCACGGCGGTGGCGGCGGCGGAGGCTCGCCACCCTCTGCCATTCTGTTCCCCTTCGAGCCCTGCGTTCCCCTCTACCGGAGGCACACGAATATCCCCCGTCGGGCGTCGTCGTCTCCGACCAATGCGGACGCTTCTTTTCCTCCACCGTCATCATCGGTACCAACATCATCGCAGCCGACGAATTTCACCGACGTTCACCGACGTCGATGGCAAGACTAACACCAACGATAACGTAAACGCCAACGTCAATCCCCTGGGGTATCTACCGATATATACCGGGGCCACTACCACCCGGAACGTTACCACCACCATCGACGAGACTGCCACCGACGCCGCCGACGCCGACGCCGCTACCACTACCATTCGGCCACCACTACCATCGAGGACGGACCATCCACCTCCTCGCCACTGGCACCGGGTACTCGTATCACTTTATTTTTCCTCACTTTTCCCTCCGCCGTTTCGTTCCATCAAACGAGTTTGCCGAACTACTTGCCCATACTGGTCCCGAATGCATTTGTCAAACGGTGAAACAAATTGGTAGACAGCTCACAAATACCAGCCCGGGCTCGACGACCACGTAAACTGCTTTTGACTAATGTGTTGTTCATCCGACGGCACGGCCCATGTACTCCACATTCGACGAATTTTATAACAACTATTTTTATAATCCTGGAGACGCGTCGCGTCGCCTGCGTGGCTGTTCAGCTCTCGATCGTAAACAAAGGATCTTTATACCTCCGGCTCTGTAAAGTTAGTATGACTAGGGTTGTCGTTTAGAGTCAGTCGGCCATCTTGACCTTTGTGTCCATACCAATAATTTTAATTTTTAGTGGTGCTGTCAAGTGCAAAGGGTTAAGAATCCTATGACTGATAATGGTCCGCGATGGTAGCGTTTCGTCGATGTTTATTCTCTCGTCAGCAACAATGGTCGCGCTTTCGTTGTATTATCAACGAAGGATTTGTAGATACTCGGTATCATATAATACCGCTCGCAGCGTGTTTTTGTTTATAATACGTATGTGTAAGATTACCTCGGTTTCAAGGCCCGCGCCACAATGAAAGAATACCTTTTTCGTGCATGATTTATTGCATTCGACGTCATCCGCATCGTGATTATCGTTTCATTCAAATTTTCTAGAGGAATCTGCAGGATTCTTGGAACAATCGGAGTATTGCGTGAGCTTGCTGTTTTTTCGAGGATTTCATTCAGACGGTACACAGGATGATTCTGGGAACTGACGAGTCAATGCTTTTTTTAAAGTAGAAATAGAAAAAAACGATAGAGGAAATAATCATATGTCATAATACGTCCTAACTTCCTATGACCTTATTTGTCATGTTGATGCACCGATGCACTCGCCAGGTGCATTTGCACTTTATTCTTTAATCTTTTGCACTCCTTCGTCGAGCGTGACTCGACATCAGAGAAAGAAAAATGTAAATGAAACGGGTTTTTATATGTATTTGGTTCTTCCTTTATTTATTTAATTTTTTAGTTAAAAAGAAATATAAGTTCCAGAAATATAAATTACAACAAAGTTTGCGAGCTACAGTGAATCTCACTAATATTCGGACACTCTTAAAAAGACGATAACTGTTTAAGTATTGAACTATACGATTTGAACTTTTTCGAGAAGCTAGAGCAATTAGTCAACTACATGTGGGAAGAGAAATTTTTTCAAAAATTGCAATTCGTCGGAATTGTATAAAAAATACTAAACGTTG
>CM052202.1:9249218-9276419 GCA_028455805.1 Lasioglossum figueresi
GTACAATTTATTGTACAATTTATTGTACAATTTATTGTACAATTTATTGTACAATTTATTATCACTGCAGTTGACTTGAATTGAGGGGAAAAAGTTACCCTCTCTCTCTGCCAGTACCGGGAATAGCGTCGTGGAAGGGGAAGGGTAGAGTGGGAGACAAGTCTTAATCAGACGACTATTCTATTGCCCAAATACTTATCTACCACTGGCTAGTTCGGATAAGAGAGGTTCTACTATATCGTGGATTGGACGAGTAAATATGATCCGAATCCCATCGTGTTTAGTCTCATTTTAATCAGAAAAGTGTCGCCATTACGATGCCAAAAGTTTGATTAAAAAAAACTTTGATTCAAGAATAACGGTCTCGCCGAGGGGCAAATATTATGTTGAAGAAACAAAATTTGTTACAGAAGGTTTCTCAGTGGGACCGTAATGCTTCCATTGGATTTGCACCGAAGCAATCGTTCCGATATAAAATGGCGGCGATACGCGATTCAAATCGCTTCAATAGCAACGCAACCGATCACGTATCTCTGGGTATACACTAGAATCTTTATCGATGGTGGCGCAAGACCCCGTCGATGGAAAGACTATCAGAGGGGAAGAACAAGTGCCGAGCGTGTTTAGCAAATAGCCGATGGATTAATGTTTTATTGGCATGACGATTGCAGTCGTTATCTGTGACAGACAAATAGGAATGCGCTCCTTTTCCGTGAACACGGGGGAACGGAATGCCGATGGGTACCACCCCACCGGAAGCCTTCAATCGATGAGTGTTCTGCGTCTCGCGCAATTCAACGTTTACATATTTGTCTCCGCGTGTCGCCGGTGCATTCTCGAAAGCGTGAGGTGTCCTCGAAAAAATGGAATAACGGATTCAACGAACTCGCCTTCTGCGAGCCGCTTCTTCTTACCGAACTTCGTTTTTTTTTAAAATCTCGCTGCCGAGAAGTCCAGTCTCCATTAATATTTACTAATCAATAGACTGCGGATCTTTATGCATATACGAATAAATTGACTGGGTAAACTATAAAACGCTAAAAGATTAAAAAAACCGAAAAGTATTGTTACGATGTTTTCGACGTAAGAATCTATTAAGGGATTAAATGAATTTTGATTTAACTCCTGCTATCTACAATCGCTGCAAAATATTTATATTTTGCATTACGATCCGCAATATGAGATTCCTAATTTTTCTTTTCACGATTATCAAAATTATTCATTTATAACATTTTATTTAGTCGATATAAAGTGTTTTTTCTGATGCAATTACTCTGGTCGCTTTCCTTCTAAATGTGAGACCCTCAATTTTTCATATTTTTTTCTAAATCACTAGAGCCTCGGCGAAAACTATTTAATTTGAAGAAAATCATTCATTTTTTGCATTCGCGTGACTATGACAGGTGCTACACGTCATGCAGTAATTGCTTCCTCATCAAACATGTCGACACGATCGCGAGCTGTTGAAAAAATATACAGATGCAACGAAAAAAAAAATGTTCTTGTTTGAATTCAATTTTAGTCGGTTGAAGAGTCGTTTGGAACTATTTTAAAAGATTGCTTTTTTAATTTTTCTGGGGGAGAAATGAACGCAGCTGTGATACGAAATATTTGTAGGAAAGTTGGTGTGGACGTTAGCGTTCGTTGAATGTCCTTTTTTGGGCGATCGGTTGGAGGATTGTCGGATATCGTTTCGATGAAGAGAACATCGGAAGTAATCGGTAAGGATGGATTCTCGTCATGACTTCTGGTTCTAAAGAACGGCGAAGAAGTCGGACGAGACCCTTATGCAAACACTTTTAACCGGACATTCTGGGACCATTCGAGCTATATCCCCACGGAGAACATTTCTCTCGACCTCTTCGTTGTAGCCTCTTTATGTTTGTCTACGCTGGTATTTGTCCGTCGCATTCCACTATCGCTCGAATCACAGCGTGGTTATTCAGCGAGTTGGAGGAAAAGCGAAATTTCACGTAACATGCACCAGGATTACCTTAACCGTGTTCTAATATTTCCAAAATATTACGCATTAACGATCGCTAGACAACGGATCTTTGTGAAAAATAAAAATTTTCTATCTGAATTGCGACAAAATCGAGTGACATACGAGTAGAAATTTATTTTTGTTCTTAATGTGGTTTACAGGATGAAAATAATATAACATTATCTTTAAATTCTTCTAATGTTTTTACTCTTTTAAATTACACCTACTCGTTTTTGTTATAAATGCATAAATTATAGCTTTCTATCGATCGTGTTTGTTGTTAATAAAATTGTTAATGCTTTCGGCGCAAGCGTTCGATCATTTCTTACTTAATTTACAAAGCAATTTTGCAAATTACTAAAGTAATTCCGACGTTTCGATCTTCATTCGGATCATCTTCAAGGGTTACTAGAATCGCGTCTGTGAAAATTTTTTTTAACAAATTAAGAATATTTTGAAATTTAAGAATACATAACAGAGATAGGGAAAAATGCTGGTAATAAAACTGCTCACCGGCTTTGCGATGAAAATTAATGAATTCGACGTGAAACTGTAATACTTGTTGAATGCATAAAATCCGTTGTCGAATAATTACACTGTGGATTATTTTGCAAAACAGAAATTGTCGATTGCGAAAAACAAGAATCACATAGAAATTTCTTTCTTTCTTCACAACCATTCTCTGATCTTTTAATCTTCCTACTATTTTTAATTTCACACACTCGTTTCTGTCATTTTTATACGAAGTTGCAAAAATGGTGACGAATTGCGCTTACGACAGAGAGGTATTCTATATTTCGCGTTATCTAAAACGGAACTCGCTTTCTTCATCGTAGAGGCACTTCCTTTCCTCGGCGGACAATCAGACCGCACAGTAATGTTCCGGGAAAATCAGCATCGTTCGTGAGAGTCACAAGTCATCGGCCCCGTTTTATGCAATCAGGGAAGTACATATGTAGATACTGTGAGTAACCAACTTCCTATTGCGATTTTTCTTAAATTGCAAGAACGATTGAACAATTTTTCTTCGCTTGAAAATTGTTTCGGACAAAATATATAAAAACATTTATAAAAACTCATTAATTGTAATGTGGGTAAACCCTATTTGCAAATTGCAATGAATTTTCTAACATTAACACTAGCTTTACGGGACCCGGAAAAATGACGGGTTCCAATATTCTTAATTTGCAATTATTAAGATTGTAAAGATGCTTCCCTGAGAAATTATTTACCAAATTTAATTCTTGGGGTATACACTATCGGAAAAATGGCCAAAAATTTGGATAGACACATTCTTGTTATGTTTATAAATTAATGTAAAATAGTTATATTTAGACCTCCGTAAACCTAGTGTTAAACAAACAATGCTTCACTGAACCTTCTTGAAGCAGTTGCTTTGTAATTAAATTTTTATGATTAAAATAAGTGGATATAATATTCCTTTACAATAGAAGATAAAATGATGTCTATCTCTCTTCGTTGCGAATCAGATCACAAAAATTGTGAATCGATATTAACGATAAGTTCAACGCACGCGAATGCAGTAATTTGTTCACCACGTAATTAATAGTTACACTGCTCGCAGAATTTCTACATAAACACGGTACTGTATTGTGGAAAAAAACTTTGGTATTTTATTCGAAACAACATCCACGATAAGATAGTTAATCTTAACCATGGTCGATATTATCCGAACGTTGTGCCGGGTTATCGACAATGTGGAACATTTGATGGCATTACAAGTAATCGCTTAAATCATCCAAGCCCGAGCCGATAAAAATAATTCAATCGTTAGATAAGCATCTGTATCGATCAGCATCGAGTGAAATTAATTATAGAACAACAATAAGACGATCGATCAGACTTTCGAGGTGTGCATACAAACGTATTCGTCGCGTATTTTATGTAATATTGCAGAATCAATGTTACGTTGTAATGTTATGTTGCACAATCAAAGTGTAGCGAGAATCCTTCTGAAAACGTATGACTATATTACTACAGCATCGAAGCGACTAAATCTGTTTCTTGGATAACAATTGAGAAACAATTCACTATTAAAATTAATTTTACCGAAAATTTAATATTATTAAGGACAATATTAAATCATCGTAACAATTAATTTGATAGAAAATTTAATAAAAGTGTTTTGAAAATGTTTTGGCATCGCCTTCAAGAATACGTGATCAAAAATATAGGTTTCGATTAAAAATTTCAATTGTAATCTCTACAGAGCTTTCCAAGGTTACTGGAATATCAAAGAAATACAATGATCGTGTACTCTCTTCTATATCTTGGAACTTTCGTTTGAAACATTTTTTCTTATCACCTATAATTTTCGTGTACTGGAATTTGGTCCAGAAAGCGAACTTTTCAATGCACTGTGGACCGTGTCCCGTTCGGTGGTTGCTCCCGAGCGCTCGGTTTTATGGGCAGTAAGATCAGGTTGATCCTCGATTAAATGATTCTTAGGCACGGCTTACGCGAGCCGACTCGATAAGACAGCTTTGCGCCGACAGAGTCACGGCGAGTACTCGGCGCTTGCGTAAAGAGCCGTGTTAAGTCTTCCGATTAAACGCGTACGCATTCGCGTGGGCCAGCCTCATTGACACGTGGGTTGTAGCGCGCCGACACGTGGACTGCTCCGTAACCTTCGATCGACGATGGACCACGTGCTTGCGCACCTCCTTCTCCGCTGTATGTGTATAATTCACCTCTCTTCTCCATCCAGACGCAGACGAATTTTTTCGAAAGAAAAGCCTTTTGTTCAAATCACACGGACACGTTCGTTCTCGAGAACCGGGTGCGTAAATGCCGACGACCAACGCCGCTCTATCAACTTCGATAGCGACCACCGTGAATCGGCTGCTTCGCAGAACCATTCGACACGCGTGTTTATTGTTACTCAGGAATTTCCTCAACCGCTTAACACGTTCGCGCTGATGGCGGCATCACGCGTCTCGAAAGGAAGCAAAAATCATTCTAATCGACTCGGTGCTTCTTTATTTAGCAGCGTTACGGTGCAGTTACACTCCGCAAATCAAAGACGACGCGTCAGATTGCGTCGTTTACTTTATCAATACCCAGCATTCAAACTAATCTACAAAAATTACAATATTCCAGAAACCGAGACCTTGTTGATATTTATTATTATATGAATACGAGCGAGTACATTTAAAATGGGGCATAGTCACTTCTCCGATAGTTGTAGTGTTAATTGTCGTTGATGTAGTTGATCTACACTGTTTCCCATATTGTGTAAGAATCTTTTTAACACGTTCGCGCGCTTTATCATTTACTTCTCATATTTTCATCGTTACAATATTGGATTAAATGCAGCATAGCTTTTCTACGAAATAATAAAATAACTTAGCGACTCCTCGATTATTACATATTTTAGAATTTTAAGTGACAGGATAAATCAAATTAATTTGAAACAAAATTGTAAGGAGTTGACACGGATTTGATACTTGACAGGACGTGATGTTTCCTTGCATTTAACAAAACGTTAACGAGACATGCAAATCAATAAAAACATATATAACATGTAAATCAATAAAAACATATATAACACTTAAACATATATGCACACTCACACTCAGTCATACGACATGCACACTTATATCATTCTTACACTAGCGAATACATTAGTAAACTGTAAAATCATGAACGTCGCAAATGTGTAAAGTGCACGTATAACAGAAGCCTATTAGTATGATTTTTAATGACTGGTCTGCATAAAAGAAGAACTGAAAAATCTTCATTCGGAAAACACTACACCCGATAGAAATTATTGGATTACGTTCCAGACTTGTTTGTACATAACAAAATGATTGCCGTTGCTATCGAACAATTTTTTAAGAAATTGGTAGCTTTATACCTGCATGATCGACGGCACGCGAAAGCGTTATCCACGTTGAACGTGTAAGAGCGTTTCCGTTATCTGTGCAAATGAAAAACGCATTATAATAGTTTCGGATCGAAGCACACGAAACAAGAGTTTATCTCCAGCATATTTCACCGGTGCGTTCGATTGGAAACCGACGATGCGAGCGCACAATAAAATCTCGGTATCTTCTTGTTTGGACGAATGCATTCCAGTCATCCGATTGTTTTGCTTTCATTATCAGTCGGTAAGCCGTGTTTGTGATTTGAATTCGCGCGAACGCAGAGCCGTACGACGATTTGTCATCGGTTTCGGGTATTTCCGGCGATATATATATCGAAAGTCGACGAAACGGTGGATCGTTCTCGCATTTCCGCGCATTCGATTCCTCGAACAATGTTTGTTTCGAATCCTCGGTTCTCCGATACGATTTCATCTATCGAATTTTCGCCACTTGCGACGTTAAAACTTTTCGAGAGGTACATTTTCTTCTAAACAAATTGCAGGCAGAAATTTGCTGTAAATTTTAACCAGCGTCGATTTATAATATTGGGTTGGATCGAAAGTTCGTAGCGTTTTAAAATAAAAATTGAAAGCTAAAATTCAGATATTTATTCATAGATTTATTCAATAACATATTTTCGATTCTGTTCTATTACCTTTTCCCATTTTCAAGGTAACTTCTCGTGTTATCGAATAAACATACGAATAAATACGTTAACGTAATCTTCGAATCTTAATCTGAAAACGCTCCGAACTTTCTTTCCAGCCCAATATTTACATCGAGTTTCTTCATTCCAATGTTCCTCGTCGCGTTGCGAATCGGGAAAGCAATCTGCGAAGTTAAATTCCTGTGATTAATTAAATGTCTTATCTGATGATCTCGCTTACGACTAATTAGTTACGGATACAATTAAGGATGATTATAATTTAATGTTCGCGCGGTCATATCACGCTTCGACAAATTAAAACGCATCTTGTTAATGACCTTAATTGCAGACGAGCAGTTGCTCGCGCGACGACGACGACGATGTCCGACGTTTTCGTTCGGCCGAACGTCCATACAGATGGAGGAGCACCTCTATAAAATTTTATAAAGTAGCTATAATGCGGCGGGAATGTAAGCGAAACGTGAGTCGGACGAAACGATGCAGGAACGTCGTCGGGGAAACGTTCTAAACCACGAAGGTAATATTTGCAAACAAGTAATAGACGTGTTAGGACGGCGCCTTTTGATAAGTGGCAGACTGTCCCCTTGTTGTTCAAATGAACGCGAATGTGTGAATGGATTTTCTGTTCGCAGAAAGTGCGGAGAGTTTCGCAAGATTTCCATTCACGACCGCTCTCTCGACGGTTTTTCAGTTCCCTCGCCGTCAATCATCGTCTCGACGAATAAAAACCGCGCGGGAATTCTGCGAAACAGTTTGAAATTCGAATGGGACAAGTTTGACGCGTCGATTTCAAATTGTTGGGCGAAAGCGTCGAACACCGCTCGATATTAATCACCGGGACTCACCGGGATCGTTCATATGTTTCAGCTAATTCTCAGTTTCCTTTTATTTCGATCAATTGTTCTTTCACTGTATTGTAGATCCATATTGTTGTTAAATTAAGCCACGCTTTCTAACTTTCGAGTTAAAAAAAGGAAAGTGTGGTCCTATGCTGATCATTGTTGCTTTCAGAAATGAAACATAAATTGAGCTCGATAAAATATTTTCAATATTGTATTGTAAGAACAAAATATGTATTGAATATTATTTTTATTCTTGAAAATAATAGTCAAAACACTATTTTACAATACACTACAATTTGCTTTCTTAACCAGTTTAGCTGTGATCGACGAGTATACTCGTCATGCGTAAAATTTAGTTATCATTGGCTATTTAAATTGTAATTTTAGCGAAAACTAAAATATATTCGTAAATTTCAATATGTTTAGAATATTTAGAGGTCAAGACGAAATAAAACCGACAAATAAAAAGTATAAATAATTTGAGATGGATTCCTGCGTCCCTGTATTCACTACAGTCATCGCTTGATTTTCGCGACACATATAGGTGCGCGCTCTGAAAAGAGATCGCCACAGTTAACTGGTTAAAAAGTTAGGTTGAATATTATATTATATTAAAAATATACTATATTAAAAACTAAATGACTTCATTACTACTTATATGTATTTTCTCTTTTAATCATCTTGCAAATAAACGTCTTTAATATTCCTATAATGTCTTTTTACTTCTGCATCAGACCCGTTCAGTTTTGTAATCAATGCATAGAATCTGCAGTCGACTGTTTTCCATTTTGATGAATTTTTGATAGCAATGGCGACCGAGGAGGAAAGTATGAGCACCGCTGGTACGGCCACACGTGCAGTATTATTGTTGCAGAGTGGGTCTCTCGTCCGCGAATATGAGTTGTTGTTGTAAAGGCGCAAATGTTATTGCAGCGGAAAGTTGTGGTGTCACAAAGCTGCGGTGGGTCTTGCCGCATCCAGGCCGTTGTGCGGATCACCTAAAGATATCATCACTGGCAAATACGTCTCCTTCACCTTCGCGAGGAAACTCGCTAACAATCCCGCCTGTAAATTTGCTATGGGAGAGACGCCGTTTCGAGTAGCAAGTTGTAACATTCGACGTCACATTCTTGCGCTTATAGGAGCTCGAGTTTCACGCACAGCATCCTCGAAGCTTCGTTGACGACCGAAAATCGCTTCTTTGTCAGTTCCGCTGTCTTTCGGTACTACGACTTCATTTTGCGCCGACGTTGCTCAATTATCAAGTTACCGTTGGAATTCGCGAGTTTGCGAGAATGTTGAAATAATTTAATTACGAATATGTATAATTGGAATACCGTCGACTCAAAGTCACCGGTCCGCTCCAATAACATTGTCAGAATATCGCTGTTTAAATATATCATAATTTGATTACACAGACTGGCACGCAAGTTTTAAAATATGTATATTATGAAACGTACAAATTAATTCGTAATATTTTCTTTATAAAATATATTACTGCTTTCGAAAATAATCCCCATCGCTCCGTCGTACAAGTTGTTAATGAATTTCCAATATGGCGGGTTAAAGATTTAAATTTCGAATAAAGTTCTGACACTCGTAACGTTGAAATTTCACACGATGTGTTGAAATTTCTGTTGCGCCGCAAACGGTGAATTTCTTGTTTTCAGGTATCATAATGTTAAATAGAAAGCCGTTAATTCGTACAGGTGTTGAGAGACGAGAGAAATTGTAATGAACGGTGTCGTCGGTGAAAATTTGTCGGTTTCCTTCGACAGTCGTTTCTAGAGTATGTCAATGGGGTCGAGGGAACGCGCGGGGATTCCTGACAAATTTTAAGATTGACATAAGAATCCTTCCGAAAAACCGTTGGTAATAATTCGAGAAGCCATTCAGGACCACACAGGATCGAGGATATATCCTTGGAGGGTCCTGACTTCTGAGATGAAGGTATACATATATACCTCTTGGCACGTTACGATGAAATAAAACGTGAGCGTACCTGGTATGCCTCCATCCACTTTCGAAATCCTCTCGTGGATCCTGCGGGACATCTTCAGCCGCGTCGTTATGTTAATGGGACGGACTATTATTTAATTCCAGTAAATTGCCGGCCGACCCCTAAAACAGGCGTAAACCTCTTAAAAATCGCCGCGGGACTTTCTTACTCCCGAATTCTACGAAAAACTGATATAACCGGTAGGATCGAGCAGGAAATGTCACGTTCATTCTATTTCGGTAATGATGACTATTTACTAATTTTCCATTTCGTTTCACCTACCCACGGAGAAAACCTAATAGCTCTATTAACAGCGTCACAGACTTAGTCAATTATTTTTATACGCTTTGTTTCTTGACGCCATAGTGCAGAGCACGATATTCAAAGATCTCATGATTTTCTCTTATTAAATATGCAATACATTATTTTTAACCTTCGCAAGGTAACAGCTTCAGATTTTTGGAAAGAATTTTTATACAAATAAAATTAAATCTGTTTGTTTATTTTTTATCCTGTGTTATTCTTTATCGCAAATTTATTAAAACCGAGGCTATTTACCCTCGTTACTATTTATGTGTTATTATACCTTACCTTGCGAGGGTTAACTTGTTTTAATTATTCAAGAAAGCATGGCAATTTTATTTGGCTCCCGTTTCGTACAATTGATGCAAACAATTTTTATTTTAAATCCTAATCTTTTCGATTAAATTCTTATACATTTCTGTTGTGTCGAGTAACAAGATCAGTAAGTAAATATAATAATTCCACATGTAAAGAAGTGGAAGAAACATGGGATTTCTTGTGTGGGTCCATATACATGTAGACCCAACATCCGCTCTGCAGGTTAAATTGCATCCATCACAGTGCAGAATGGGGTGCAAATGAAATGTCCATCTGAAACGGAAGTTGATGCTGAAGAGTTGAATATAAATCCATAGCAGGACTTGTGCCTGGTGCCGTTCTAAAAACGGTCTCCACACCCCGGCGCTCTCCTAGTTAGGTATTGCGCAGCGAGCTTATGCGAGGGAGTTGAGTTACGTCGCGTCGTGGTGTCGCGCGAGAGCAAAGAATGAGAGGAGAGAAGAAAACGTATTAAAAGGATATAAGAGAGCGGACCGCGACCGCAAACTGATTAAATGCGGTCTGGCCAGACTATGCCGCTATGCCACAGGGCTCATGATCGGTACCGGCCTCGGCCAAGCCACGTCACTTGAAAGAGATCCCATATGACGCATGCATACTGTCCAGATTCTATTCTTCATGCCATAGATCCACCTGCGAAATTATTTTCGCTAATGTAACAACAGCCTCTGCAACTTTCAAGAATCTTGATAAAGAATATTTTTTATTTTATAATCAATTCCATGAAAATGTGTATGCCTAATTTGTAATTTCTATCGATTCATCAAAATAACGAGAATGCATTTATTCTAATTTCGCGAAATTTTTATGTACACCTCCGCTCAAAAGTATGTGGACGACACGTTTAATTTTTTATGCGGTCTAGTTTACACGGTACCAGAGAATATATATTTTAATTATGTGAGTTTCGTATTTCGAAATTTTCATTTTTCAAGCCTTGTGTCGTTAACCGGGTACCCACTTTAAATATCTTTTTAAAACTTCTCTAATGCTTTTGTCGATAAATGAAAAAATTATTTTTATGTCTATGATGTATTCATTAGATATCTCATCAATAATTATTATTATTGTCTTGAGGAGACAGCAAACCACGCTAATGGATCATCACAGATTGAAACAGTATTAGCCCTGCCGAAGAAACCTTTACTTATTCAAGAGATTGTAATAATTAAATTGTACAATTTGGTACTATCAAAATAAATTATTCTTGCAACAAAGTTCAAATTGATAAAATGCAATAATTGCCTAAAAGTGCAAAAGTTTCAACAATTGTGAAATATGTCTCTAAATAAAGAATGCATTTATTCTAATTTCGCGAAATTTTTATGCACATTCAAATTGATAAAATGCAATAATTGCCTAACAGAGCAAAAGTTACAACAATTGTGAAAATTGTCTCTAACCAAACGTATTGACTGATTTAGTAACTGTAGTATTTTTCGTATATTTGTATAAAATATGTCACTCGGAATAACGGTAATTGATGAATTCAATGCAGCAGTTTTTGCGTGAACGATGAGTGCACGTATCGTAAAATAATTTACATGAGACAATCCGTTTTCGATGTTCCCACATTCGACTGTTCGCCCGGCTTACCTGTCCAATCAAAGTTGCACACTCCAAAAAGAAGGTGCAGGTAAATCATTTATTTACTACGGCAGTCTATAATTAATGATCGTATATTTTTTCTTGGAATATTAAAATATCCGTAAGATACGTAATTATACAGTCCATTCTTTTTTGTTCATGCGAATATTTTAATCATTCCCCAAGGCTTCTCGCGAAGATATAATAGTTTTCGCACCGTTGGAATTTTAAATCACCGTTATAAATGTAACGTTGTATCTTAAACTCGATATTAAACGTTTTTCTATATTCTCGTAACAATAATCTCATGAATTACGACCGACAGAAATTGGCAAAAATTGTGTTGTTGTTAGACTCGGGAATCTTTATGCATTTATAGTGAGTAAATTTTTTAAATATTTTTATTTCGTATTTATTATAAAAAGATCCTCTGTGGCTGACGACAACAAAATTTTTTTCACTTCGAGCGTCAGAAAGTGACGCATAAAAATTAGAATTTACATAAATATCTGCATTTCCAAAAATTTGCCCGGAAGCTACGACTTCTTGTCGAAGCACTCGGAACACGAGGACGAGTTTCCGAGCAGGTAAGTCGCAACGAAAGTGACTGACTGATGCATTCGCTGCAATCTGTTACCTGTTGACTTTGTAACAAATAGGGGTCCTGACACAAACTTGTCGCAACAGTATCTTTCCGTCTTTGAAATGTATCTCGCCAATAACTCACTGTAACGTGTTCGGATCTCAAAAATCGCTTAAGAAGTCTTTAGTCGATTCATTATGCCAGAATCTTTCGTCTGCCCTGTTTCCAGAAGCATCGCTCTCATCTTTTATCTTCGAAATGGAGCTGCAGTATTCAGTCAACATTTTCGAACCGCGAAAATCCAACTTTTATGGCAATCTCGTGATATTTTTTATCTCGTTCTATGTTCTATAAAATTGATGATAGTAATGGTTCATTGTTCTAGATTACGCACATCTCAACTAGCAAAGCTGCCTCGTCTGCCTTTCTTTGACATAATAACCAAGTATTTGTTGTTGAAGGTCACAAGATATGAAGACCTGTCGATAATCTGTATTACCAATGTAATGTGACGTGTATCGACAAGTATGTGTACAAGAATTTTCTTTGTGATAACGAAAAAATCCTGTGATCGATAATGAAAATCGAAAGTGTAGTCTAGACGTCTCGGGTTTTTATGAAACATGTAGCATTAACAAAATTGCTTTACTATTTCATCGTGTCGTTCCTTTCGATAATGTTGGTACAAAAGTACGTTTAAATTAACTTTCATCGCATTATTATGCACACACAATGCATTCTAGAATTTACAATTTCTCTGAGAAAATTCAGATGAAAATAAAAAATTAGATCAAATTTTTTATTAGACGATTGCATAAGTTCGTGACCGATTTGAAAATAAAATTCAAAGGGTTAAATTTTAAAGAATACAGCTTTCTTAATCAATTATATATATTTATCGATTTTCTAATTATAAAAAAGAATGATGACTATATAATATTTTCCTTTTACAATTTTCTAATTGTAAAAAAGAATGATGACTATATAATATTTTTCATTTACAATTTTCTATTTGTAAAAAAGAATGGTGACTATATAATATTTTTCTTTTACAATTTTCTAATTGTAAAAGAGAATGGTGTCTATATAATATTTTTCTTTTACAATTTTCTAATTGTAACAAAAAATGGTTACTATATAATATTTTTCTTTTACAATTTTCGAATTGTAACAAAAAATGGTTACTATATAATATTTTTCTTTTACAATTTTCTAATTGTAAAAAAGAATGGTGACTATATAATATTTTTATTTTACAATTTTCTAATTGTAAGAAAGAATGGTGACTATATAATATTTTTATTTTACAATTTTCTAATTGTAAGAAAGAATGGTGACTATACAATATTTTTCTTTTACAATCTTCTAATTGTAAAAAAGAATGGTGACTATATAATATTTTTCTTTTACAATCTTCTAATTGTCAAAAAGAATGTTGACTATATAATATTTTTCTTTTACACTCTACCACGCAGTACAGTTTGCGACATCTATGAAAATCGGGCACGAAGTTGTGCAATTATATGATATTTTATAACTATCGACACACAAAATCGTAATAAATTTAATCTCCATATTTTTGTGAAGCATTAGCTATGCTTGGTAGTTTCAGTGTTAAAAAATCAGATCCAGCCGAGTGTAGGAGCGTTTCCGCGTGAAAATTTGACACCTCGTGTTTTATTGACACTGTCTACGTTCCTTTGTTGCGTAAATGTTGCGTAAAATCGCCTCGCAGTTGAGAAACGTCGGCTCCGTAAGACGGTCGCAGTTCATCGAATCGATCGTACTAATTAGAAAGATTACAGAGAATCTTCGTTAGCTTTAAATGGCCTCGGCAAACCTTAGGAATATTCGTCGAGATCGGTGCGTTTGATCATTACCAGACATGGATCTTTATCTCGCTATCTTCTCCGCTGGTGTTAAGCTACCTTACGACACGTTACACCGTTTCCCAGTTTGCCGGGGTTAGGGTAGAACAAGCAGTTAGTTTAATGCCAAAGACAGGGAATCGGGACGAAAGAGATATGGTTCCAAGACCCTACCTAGCCGAGGACCAAGGGTGATTTCGGGTGAACTGGGGTGCGCACTTAATTTTCAATGGTCACAAGTTCCTGGTTGATGTACCTGAAACCGAACGGCGTAAATCATCCAACAAAGCGGCTGAACCTCTGGCCCGCTTATCAGTTTGAGCGAAAATACCTGGCCGACAGTTTCACTTTCCCAACCTTCAGCCTCGAACAATCGGATTCGAGCCTTCTGTAGCCTAGCAACAGGTCCAGGAAGTTTGCAAATACTGTCCTAAGTCTTTGTTGCCTCTGTGTTCTCCATAAACAAATAACTCGATCGAAAATAAACCATACACGCTACACGATTTATTGCACACCTCGGTGAGGATCTAGTTCAATATCGAAACAGAGCAACAACTGTTCTATTATCTCAGCACTCGTGTTGCACTGATTGGTACGGATAATCGAGATTCTGTATCGATACTTTCGCGACAAAAATGAGCGTGTGAAAAGAACAGTAGCGAAATTAAGATATATATTTTTAATTTATTGATGAAGATAGAAATAAAATTCTTATATTTCGTACACGTACAATTCTAACATGTCTGAAAATGAGTACGCTTTACTTCGAACAAAAATGATAATTTTCTATAAATACCTAAAATCCATTGTCAAATCGTAACATTAAAAACTGCCATACACATCGCTCTATAAAATTGTTATTTAAATTGTTGTACGATTTCCACAGTGTACCATTTTCAACGGGTTCCATGATTCAAAACAATTACCAATTTATATAAATACGATCATACAATAAATAACACATAGAGGAAACGCATCGATAAAAATGCAGTTATCTGCATATACGGACAACGATGTAGAATTTTTAGGGACATCGATATAGAATCAGAATCCCGGTCCATGCTTCGAGCACTCGATGCCAAGTTCTGTTTAGCGATAAACTAATTCAATGAAGTATTTTATCGGCGATTCATCTAATCGATTCGGTAATTAAGTATTATCGGTATTTACCAAAACTGTAGGTATGCGAGTTCGAAATTTGGTTCGAGTACAGAGCTTGGCGAGTCGTTAGAATGTGCGTATCGGTGCTATCTAAAGCCCCGGTTATCGTATTTCCTTTGCATAAGGGGGATACGCGACTTGGCTCTCGCACATTAGAAAAATAAGAAATGCGTTTCTAGGGAATTGGTTTATGCGCAACCTGTGGACAACCGTCGACGATAATCTCGCGTAAAACGTACGCGATATGGCCCCGGTCGCTCGCACAATGTAATTCTCCACCACTGGCGATTCAGCGACAGACTGCACCAAACGTAATCCGACTGGATTGCTGCGCGCACCAAGCTCGAATTCAACGGTTCGATTGATAATTATATTATCGCGTCGTTGCGTTGGGTCGACGATCGTTCGCTCACGTTTTTTTATCCCTACGAAAAGCAAGATGAACCAATTTCTATATTGTCCTTCCATTTTTCAGTCTACAACTTTCTATAGGTCTTTGAAAAATAATTCGTTCCCCTTATCGCAATTAATCGAGGAGGATTAATGCAGGATGAGATATTCGATCAAATTTTGAACAATGTGTCTGTAATCATTATAGTTCGAAGTCCATTTACACATGTTTGATAATTTCCATTACTTTGTGGCCTAATTAATCGTTGTATGTCGACGTCTATTTTTAAGAGGCTTCAGATTCCCGAATCACCGAAACGGGACGCGTCTACTGTTCGCTCGTGGCTCGACTTCAACATTTATCGAGATATAGGTATTGAAATAATCGTGCCGTTGACTTTCTTATGAAAACAAACCTCGACTGGTTGCAATTGCGTAACGTCGCGACTCGCGACGCGTCATCCTCGGCATCGCCGGGCGAATACGGAGAAGAAGACAGTCCATAGGTGTGTACTGTAATTTATATCGCGAGACCGTCATTCTCGGTGTGAAATAAAAAATAATAAATATCGACGGAACGAAAAAGAGAAAAAGAATTCGAGAATATTGAATGCTCGTCCTCTTCGTTCGACGCCCCGAGGAAAACGTTTCTCCTGACGCGTGCATGTCTTCGATTATTCTGATCGTTTATAGGTGGACTGCGGATCTTTATGCAAAATAAAAATCTTTCGAGTCATTTGTGGGGAACAGACATTGATTGAAAACGTACGTCTATTTTCATAATTTTAATACTTCCTAATTTTAATACTAAAGTTTCAGCATGTATAGAACTTATACGAATCGAAATATTTCTAGAACTTCGATAATTGAAAAAATCTGAAATCCCTCATTTTGACGGATTCGGTAATTTCGGTGTTAAAAACAAACCCCCATAGTACCTATCTAGCGATGGGCATGCAATACTCTGTCTTGCAAGTTTTCGAACAAATCAATCACCGCAGAGTTTCGAATCAATTCGATATTCATTCGAAATCAGAAATTCTTGAAACTTTTAAAAGTTTGAAATCTCTCGATAATCTTCATAAATGTTATACTTGTTATAATATTAGTACCTTCATACTGTTATTCATCCCAATACTGGCACGACGTAATCATTGTTTCGCGATAGCTGTAACATTCCAAGAGTATCAATGGTTACAAACCTTCCAAATTTTTAGGCTTTCAAGACTTTCAAGACGTGCAAGAGTTTCAAGAATTCTAAGCTTCGAATTATGTTGCAAGCGACACGAATTTGTTGTCGTAAATATTGAATGAAAGCGATTCGACGTGATTCAGATCCCATCGCTACAGCTACCCTCTAAGAGCGTCCGTCAGATTCGCCAACGATCTTCCGATCGCAGCCTCTGGTAGTATCGCTTACCGTGGTCTGCAGATCGGTGGGGTAGCGAACAGGGTGCACCCCGGTGTAGAGTGTTCGGGGGTGAGTCCCGAGCATTCAGCGAGCAGGCATGCAGACAGGCAGGCAAGACACCGTTCGAAAAAGGGGTAACAGCTAGATAGAAGTGAAAGGGGAGTAGCGTGTCGGTTAAGGGGAGGGAGGTAAAGCCTCTCTGGAGGGGCAAGCTCGTGTGCGTGGCGAGAGTGGAGGGGTGGCAGGAGAGAGGGGTGGGGGTACGGTCTAGGCGAGCAACGGCAGCAGGGCAGCGACCAGGTAAGCGAGCAGCGAGCACTAGTGGGACCGCACGGCTTCGAGCGTGTCCGAAGTCTCGCAACCAGAGGCGGTTGTATATCGTAGCACTGCGCGTGGTACGGTTGTGTTGTTATGCCGCTGCTGCAGTCGTCGCTGCGTTTCCGTCGTGCTCGTACAGTGACACAAGCATCGACGCTCGGTCGTCGCTCGTAAATCGTCCGATCTTCCCTGTAGGGAGAATCGAATCGTCGCACCCCCGTGTGTTTCTTGTTCGGGCTGTTGGTGAAAAACCGAGGAAAAAAGAAGTGCCGCGACGGTGCAGGTTGCTCACGAAAGGGTGTCTTTCTCACCTCGTCCAAACGAAAGCTTCCTATCTTTGTCTCTCTATCTCTCTTCTGTATTTCTCTCTCTCTCTCTCTCTCTCTTCTCCCCGTTTTTTTTTCTCTCTCTCTCTCGTTTCCTTCAGCCCCCGTTGACACGCCACTTTGGATGAGCGCCAACGATCCCCCGGCGACGCCACCTCGTCACGACGCTTCTGGCGCTTGTCCAAGTGCGCGCGGTGCTTACCTGCGCTCTAGCATCCATGTCCTCGGCGTTGATCATCCCACGTCACACTTTTGATCATCGTCGTCATCAGTGAGCTTTCCCGGGGGTGAACCGGAAGCGCCCGATGCGAGCGACGAGCCCGTTCACGGGTCCCTGCGTGATCCTGCGCGCGATCCACGGTGCTCGCGAAACAGTGCGCGAATCGATCCACGATCCACGGACGATCGGCCGTCGTCGTCGTCCCGTTTCAGTGAATGATCGTCCGACCACAGTGCGACCCGCAAGGATATGTGACGTGTAAACGATAGATCTTTCGACGATCGCCGTTGTACACCGTTTCGTTTTGTTCGTTCCTTCGTTCGTTCGTTCATTCGATCGAACCGGGGGGGGGCCGAGGAAACATTGTTCTTCTTCTCTGTCGTGTAACAGTGCGGAAAATCGAGTGAGACCCGCCGCGAGAGGAGAGGCCACCGAGTCCCGTGCGAAATTTATCGATCATCGACACCGCACGCACACGCGCACACATACACACACGCATCGTTCGGTGGAAAGGAGTCCCGTCTCTGGATGCAAGGATTTTGAAAGTAGCTCCAGAAGGCCAGCCCGACGCAATGCGTCGACGCTGCTGACGCAACGCGCCTGGATGCGTCTCACTTTAAGCACGTGAGTGTTGTTTATTCATTTTACGAAGGATCGTTTTCCTATTCCGAGGGGTCGCGGTCTCGCTGCCGATTATCTCTTCGAGACACGAAGATGATTCGGAGGGGTAGACAGACGATCTCGGCTTCTCCGCCAAGATACTCGGACACCTGAATGGTCGTTTACCCGCGGCTCGTGTTCGACACGTGCTTGTTCGATTCGAATGGTTCCAGAGCCGATCGGCTTACGCCTCGGTCGATCATAGTGTGGTTAGAGGTGTTGTTCTTGTTGCTGCTGTTGTTTGTTGTTGTTGTTGTTGTTGTTGTTGTTCGATGGTGGTGGTAGTGGTCGCGAGTGCGCACGCGACGACCGGTAGTGAATGATCTTGACTGTCCGGCTGACAAGGGTTTTCGTATACGAATACTGGGATGACGTCCGCTTCGGATTACGCGCTTCTTTTACGATCTTGCCCATCCACATCGCCCAACGCGGAACCAAATGTAAGTGTCCTAGCATGCGTAACTGTGGGAGGACCACTTGCTGCAAACTTCTTTTCTCCTATTGCTCCATCGCCGATCGTTTCAGGGGCTGTTCCCGTGCGAACGCGCGTCTCTCTGCGACGTTTGCGAATTCGCATTCAAAATTTTACAATTTCGAGCCGAAATCGGCAGGAAAAAACAGAATCAGTCTGCATTCACCGGTCAACTCCGTTACTGGACTGTGGATTTTTACGCACAATAAAAATGGTCTATCTTCTTCAGTTTTCGAATAGCTTCAAATAGTTGAGAACAATATATTAATACTTCTGAATTCTATCGGTTTTTAAAATCTTTCAAATTTCACCTACTCATTTTTCAGAAATCAGAAGTGCATCAAATCCACAGTCTACTCGTCTCTCGAGAACCTTTAAAAATCGGATACAATGTCCAGAATTGTAGAAACATTTTAAATTAAGGAAGTCAATTCGAACATATGGAACTTGTAAACGACACAAACCGCTGCGTGGAATAGCTTGCATAATTTTTGGAGTCTAGTTGAAACACTTCAAGCGTACCGTAAGTTACAAGAGAATGCAGAA
Organism: Lasioglossum figueresi; assembly: GCA_028455805.1. NCBI lineage: Eukaryota > Metazoa > Arthropoda > Insecta > Hymenoptera > Halictidae > Lasioglossum > Lasioglossum figueresi. The sequence continues at coordinate 9,268,782 of CM052202.1, forward strand.
AATAATGAGTTTTGTTTACCGGTTGGTAGCGAAAACCTCCCTGAATGGTCCGTAGAGAGAAAAAAATCGCGTTTGCGAACGTTTAAAAGCAAAAGTCAGTCGAGTTGCGTTATGCTTGGCTAACGGTATACTGAAAGCTGGCAGGGGTGAAACGTTAGGCAGATACGCTTAACAAAGTGCGCGAAAGAAACGTTTAATGTGATATTAATGTTTGTTGGCACACACGCGTGCGCTCTCGCAGCGCCGCGCCGAGGAAATCACGTTATGTAAAACAGGAATTCGCGGCGCTGTATTCGACGTTTTATGAGCGATTCGTGCTTCTTGGAAGCGTTCTGCGGACCGATTGAATGAAACTTGCTGATAGCATGATCGTCGTGCATGGTCTCGCAATACTTCGGCCGAGGCTGAATGCTGTTTTGACCCCACTGAAAAATGATGGGACGCGCGCGTGGTGGATTTCACGGTGCCGCGAACGACAATGCTGCTCCCCGACTCTTATTCTTCGACTCGAAACATGATCTGATTTTGTAAATCGGATGTCGATGCGTTCGTAGTCGGAACAGTTGATGTTAATGCAACAGGAAATCGATGACGAATTGTTTTTTAAATCCTCATCCGTCATTTTCTCAACTTAATTCGGTGCTTTGAAAAGATTAATCACATTTGACAGGATGAGGCGAGTGTAAAATAAGATTGTTCGCACGAGTCGCAAATAGTGCAAGCGTTTAGGAAATTTTCTGTGTCATTCAAGAAATTATTAACGACAAAGAAATTGTAATTGGTAAAGACGAATCAAGTTGCACAAGTACAACGTCTAAAAAGAAGTCTTTGCTTTGAAGGAATTGGGAGAAAATTAATTATAGCAAATAGTTTGATGAAACTGACAACTGACTTTGTAACTTGCGTAGGCATCCCAAAATTCCATTATCTGTGTCTTTAAAATCGTAAATCAGCGTTTAACAAAGATTACTATCAACAAATACCTGTATTAATTGCGATGAAAACACTTTATCTACACGGCAGGTTAATAATCTTCTTTTGTACAATGATTCCAAAATATTAGATCACGTTATTCAGGATGAGTTGTTGCTGCCGAAGGACCTAAAAAATCAGTAAGCCGTGGGCCATAGAGACTTAAGATACAAGTGACGTAAATACAGATAAAATGTTGTTTTTAGGATTTGCATTACACATTAGGATTCTGCGCATTCCGGTTACGCGATACAGAAGCTTGAACTTGTAACATTGCGATGAAAAAAAGCTTTGATTTCCTTCGAAGTTGGACTCATCCGTCTCGTGTTACGGTTGCTCGGACTCGTTGACAATGCGACTGTCAGGTGATACAGTGAGCTGTCGATTCCGATACGCGGCCGTTTATTTATAGAGTGGGCCCTATAAATAGTACATCGTTGAACTTTGATGTTTTTCACGAGTACCTGCTCACTCCCGAATTTCTCGAAATCGACGCGACCAGGTTTGTTTGCCGAACGTGGCCGGTTCGGTCGGAGATGGCCAAACATGGATTTACGTTTCACGTGACCGATGCGACGGACAGCAAGAGATCGTCCACGGATGCGAGAGAACGTTCGCCGATAGGATTCCGTCACTTTGGTGGTTATCGAAAGCGATGGATTGTCAGTTGGAAAATCAGACGATACGTCGACGATAAGCCGACATATTTTAGATAAGTGAAACGCGCAATTAAAATGCTTTCTGGATGAGCCCCGTTCGATTAAGCAACGGCCGCTCTCTGTTCGTCTCGCTCCCACGCTCTCGTCCCGGCTCTGTTCTACTTTCGTCGCCGACTCGTTTTATCGTCCCTTCCTCTATCTCTCTTCTCTTCCGTTCCCTTCCCTTAAACTACCAACGACGTTCTAATCAATTGGTGCAGCGAGTCTTTCTTCCCGATGACGAATCAGCGCGATCGGAATAATTGCTTTTCTTTCTCACCAATCAATCTTCAGGCAAATTCATTATTTCATGGAAACCAGATCGAGCAAAAAATTCTTCCATCATCAACGTGCACAGATACCGTCTCGTTAAAATGAAAAATGCTATTCATTTTCCGACGACGAATCGTCGCGGAATAATTGCTTCATCTGTTTTTTTTTAAATAAACTTTCCTATCAGATTCTGGATAAACTGCTGTACTTTTATCGCTCCTTATAGCCTGCAGAGTGACATATCGATATTTTCAATCATTTTTTACCATCTTTCAAATTTAAATTTTAATTCCACATCATTTGATGGAAATTTGACTTTAGCAACTAATAGATTTTTTCTTTAAAAGAGATGATTTTTATTCATTTCTAATCTTAAAATTTGACCGGAGGAATTCGAGGTCAGTCGATTTTCCAAGATCACTTCCAGCAATCACAATACCGTCGATCCCAACGATAACGCAACAATCTCCAGCGAGTTTCGTGGGATTCGCTACATTTTATAGTGACGTGTGGTCAAATATTATTTTTATACATACCGAACACATGTTCAGATAACGCAATCAGTTTCCACCTCTTCCACGGCTATCACCGCGGACAATCGCGTTCGCTCCGAATTGTTCTTCCGTTTTGAATTTTTCGTACACAATTCCCGTGGCTGAAACGCATACGATCGAACCTATCGATTCTAGGATCGAACGTCATCGAACTGTAGAACACACAGCGAGATGCAGACGCGTAATTTTCATGGAATTTTTAAAATAAGATTGACTCCTGGGCGTCACGCGTTTTCCGTGGAAATGACGCGACGAACTCAAAGAACCTCTGCCTACGCCACGAACGCGTCAATATTTCGAATGTCTCATGTGCTAATATGTATGACAAGTGAACACAAGAAAGATTTTAGTGGGCACGAATCCGGTTGTACCGATCGATAATGCACTCGATCAACTATTCACGCGCGTCATCGCTTTGAACCTTGCCTGCTGACGTTCTCGCTACTTTTGCGACTAGTGCATCCTCCTAGATTAAATAGAAAAATGTGTATCGGGATACTTGACAGATTAACCAGTTCAACTTCTCTTCAACACTTGCTATCTTTTCTCGAATAGACGATTTATATTAGTGTTACGAATTAACCCTGTATTGCATGAATTTTTATGACGAGTTGAAAGATATATATAAGCCTGTTAGTCTATTGAAAAATTATTATTTTATGACTGTTCCTGTATGGAAACTTTATACATATGCGGTTTAATTCATAAGCGCAATGTTCCCACTTGGAACCAACATGCTCAGTCTTGAGTATTGTCTACTTAATTTACTATAGAACATTTGAAACTTAAATCCTCAATTGGAAGCGGAATGCGATAGAGGGTTAAGATGAATACGTTTCGTATTTTGCAGGGAGAGGAAGTTGGTATGTTTGTTGGAGGGAAAGAATGACATGTTTATACGTATGGTAAAAATAGACTATAAAAAATAAGTTCTTTACCCTTTTCTTTCCAAATTCAAGATTTATTACATTTTATGTAATGAAATCTTACCTGGCGACTCCCAATCTTTCTGCCAATTCTTCTTGAGTCTGGGTCGGATTTTCGTTGAGCAATTCCTCTAACTGACCGCCATCGAACTTTCTCGGTGCACCCGAACGATCGTCGTCTACCAAATTAAAATTTCCGGCTTTAAATCTTTGGTACCACTTTTTGGATGTTTTGTGAGATACAGCGTTCTCTCCCAGTGCCGCACAGACCATTTCAGTAGCTTCAACAGCTGATTTCCTAAGCTGGAATGCAAAGAGTAAGCAGTGACGCAAATGATGCTTCACGCACGCTATATTGCTTGAAATTGTTGCATAGGACTAGAAACTCTTAGAGCGCTCATCGCAATTCTTCTTAAAATTTTTCTTAAAACTGAAAGAACGGTCTTTCAGATGACAACAAAATCGGGAAGTAATTCGAATTCAGTCAGAAGTTATGATCGTAGAAAAAAGGGGGAAGGAATTTATTTGCACGCCTAATATATATACGAGGATATACCAAAGTACACCAGAATATATTAAAGCGTACCAGAATATATTAAAGTGTACCAGAATATATTAAAGTGTACCGAAATATATTGAAGTGTACCGGAATATATTAAAGTGTACCAGAATATACCAGAATATACCAGAATATACCAGAATATACCAAAATATATCAACCTATACCAAACTATAGCAAAATATACCAAAATATACCAAAATATACCAAAATATACCAGAATATACCAAAATATACTACAATGTATCAGGAGATACTAGAATGTAACAATATATACTAGAATATAAAATGATATACTAGAATATAACAGAATATACCAGAATATAACAAACAATAGTACATTGTATCAGGAGATACTAGAATATAACAAAATATACGAAAATATATCAAATTGTATCCAAGTATACCAAATTATACTAGAATATAGCAAAAGATACTAGAATATACCAAAATATACTAAAATATACTAAAATATACCAAAATATGCAGGTGTCCTCCTCGAGTTTTTACATATACTGTATACATATACTGTATATGGGGAGTAGGGGGTCTGCGGGGGGTCGTCGCGGGGGGTTGTCGCGGTGGCGGAACGTTCCGTGGTGGAGGAACGTTTAGCGGTGGGAGTGGCTCCACTATACGCGTTATACGTGAGATAGAAGTGTCGCGTTCCTAATGCATAGGAATTAAGGTTTAAAGGAGGATTAAATTATTAGATTTTAGGAGGATTAAAGTTCAACTTTAATTCAGCTAGGCCAAAAGATTGCAGATGTTCTAGGAAGAATGTTACCATGTTCTTCGGGTTTAGATTTTACCGACTCGATTACATATCGCCTTGTAGGCTGCTGAATGTGCAGTTCGCAATTTTGTCTGCATGCAAAAACAGAAAATGCCAAATCAACATTTTTCGATTGCTTAAAGTTATCTCGATTCGATGGGTCGTAGCTAGCCCCCAGGTTTTATGCATTTATGGTACAAATCACCAGGCGATTTTCTTCATTATAAAAGAATTTATAAATGTCATTTCCAGCTCATTCAAATTTTTGAAGTCGGAGGAAGAATTTAGCTCTTCTATTTGGCTTCTGTCTTTTGGAACTGATGCAGGCAATTGTTATCTTGGATGACGATCGACAATCTAATCGCAGTGTATACAAAATGAAGGTCGTGTCAATGTTTCAAATATTGCGAAAGAAATTTTGTTGCGTCAAAATTTTATGAAATTATTAAAGGTAGTTTCAAATTAGCTGTTTGATTTGTCGTTTCTTAAAGCAGCGAAGACAGAAATACATGACTCCACTATTTTGGCACAGACCGTTCATTTGACTCGTACTTAGGTACAGAGCGTAGATGTCGAACGGAAGGCAATATCGATACAAATACGAGGGCAATCCAATCAGGAAAGCAAGGTCGTAGTAACGATATTATCCGCCTCGTGTCACGGATTGATATCAAATACTGTGACGGAAAGGCTTCGTCAAATGGCTTCGATGCCAACATGCAGTGTTCAAACTTTTCCCTCGATTCCTCCGAATCAGCGGAATCCTAGTATTCGTGTCACGCGGTATAGCATTTCCTCGTTCGGTAAGAACAAAAATTCATCTCTGCTCTCTACCAATTATATGAAAATAACACCAAAATGATAATATCAATAGATTTCGAAAGTTTAAAAAATACGGGGATTGCGAACAATCTGAATATCTTAATATCGATTTGCAAATAAAATTGAATTTCATCAACTGCATAAAAACATTGTGGAAATGATGCACAAACTGCACGAAAAGTCCGCAGTCTACTTATGAACACGTTTTGTTGAGTAATCGCGTTAATAAAAGTGTGAAGATCAAAAATAGCTGAGAGATCTCGGCCAAGGATCTCTAACGATCCCGAACGGTTAATAAATCATCAGTTTGAATAAAAGGGAAGAGCGAAAGGGAACACGAAGCACATAAAAAGGGTGGTTACATCACAATCGGGAAAAAAAAATCGAACAATACGGCTTCGCAACACAAATTGAAACCACTTCACACCTGGATGAGTCAAACGAGCAGTTCGAAACGTGTCGGTCGGAAGATCAAATACTTGGAATTCTGGGAACACCGAAAGAGGAAAAAGAAAAACGAGAGAAGAATCCTCTATCGTGGAATAGACGCTTCTACGCGTTTAACGTCCCCTGTTAGATAAAGTTTGAGGCGCTCGTACACCTGCTATAGTCAGAGAAGTACTAATGCCCGCGTACGAGAGCCTTTACTCAGCACATTATCGAGCCAAGTAATTGACCAAATTACTGATAAGAAATTGCCGGACGATTTCTGGGAAAATTACTCCCGTGCTGTCGTCGTCGTCGCGTCTTCTGGTAAAGGTAGGGAGTAAGCAGTGAGTGCTCTCGACTATCCGAAGTAGAAGGTTGGAACGACGATAAAGGTAATGGATCTTCTATTAGACCACCAAATATGCCCGGGAGAGTCTTTCCACTCAGCGTTTCTCAGCCTCTAATCGGAAATTAAGGGACACTACTCCCCGATATTTACAGTTAAGTGACACCTAAGTGAATTAGGGGCTTATTAAATCGGGGGAATACAGATTTCGAAAGAGTATTTATGGATCTGAACGAACGCCCCGCGACGTTAGGTTACCGTAAACTATGAAAACCAAAAGACCAATGTTTTATCTTGACCTGTTAAGCGGCGAAGACGAGTTAACTCGTCCAGTAAACAATTCTTTCGCATTGCTGCGAACTCTAGCGACTCGCTACATAACTTTTTGTTATTATTAAAAATACATATAAGAATGTGAGTAGACTGTGCTACTGCGGCGAGAAAAAATTGTTTATTTTCCATCCTGTGTGCCTGCACGCTGCTCAAGGAGTCTATAAATAATGAATGGAACCGAGTGCGTGACACAAGGCGGAGTATAATTATGAACATTATGTAACAGTGCAAATAACGGAAGAAAAAGTAAATGTCACACGGCGTTATCTGTGTCTGGCGAAAATGTACGAGCCGACGAACGGATTCGGTCGTTAACTTGCAAATCGATTGACAAATTGCTACGAAAGCAAACCGGTACACAGATATTTTAGATTAACCAACTAATTATACAACTGGTACCACTATTTATCTTCACGAATGAAAAGAAATACATTACATATTAATTAAACTTTTTAAATATGACATTAATAATGTATCATATCGTATTCCTTTCCTCATTTTCAAAACCACTGCAATCCACTACCCAAATTGCAGAAAGAAGTGACAACGACTGCAGCGTGAGGTCAAGGTTGCGAGGTTAAAAAATTTCTGCCGCAGCTTTCGAGCTGTTGGTGACGTAAAAGTACGTGAATTTTCAAGCTTCTATTTTAACTCTAAAATTCAACATTTCTTCCAATCTGGAATATTCCCATTTTATATTTTTTCTCATTTAATTGTTCTCTCACTTATTTCAAAACTTGCTTGAAACACTAGTTTATGTAAAACAGAAAGAAATTGTGGCATTACCGATGAACAGACAAGAAATTTTCATACCAAATAAAAATTTAGGTTAATACCAACAGGAGCTTTGTAGACATTTATTTCTCCTTTTAATAGTATTAGTATGTAAAATGTAGTACACTAATATTTTTAAATTCCTTAAACGTTTCCACTGTTTTGCAGTTCATCTAC
>CM052202.1:9284432-9417678 GCA_028455805.1 Lasioglossum figueresi
TAGCAATTGTCTCTATAATTTCAGTAATTGCAAAACGAAAAGTTCGAAACTTCGACCGACAGTTTACCGTTAATAATGCAACACAGCGTCTCTCGGTGCAGAATATTTAGTCGGTAGCTCATGCAATCAGTTTTTCGTGCATGCAATCCTTACAATGGAGAGTTGAAAGCACCCTGAAGTAGCGCTAGTCGAAGCACAGACCAAACCATGACATTTGAGCTGTGGCTATCGACTTACAGTGACGTCGACCCCCTACAAGGTCTTAAAAAATGCATGAGTTCGCGTCTATTGGATTAGTTTCTGCCAACGATCCTTTATCGATTATACGGTAACTGTAATAATACCTGGAATTTAACCGCGTCCAATACACGCGTTACAAACTCGCTCGTCTCCGGCTATACGTATTTCCCGCAGATAACAAAAATAGTTCAAATAGTCCATCAGCCTTAACAGTAAGACAATACAAAATTTTAAATTTTTATTGATACATTACAAAATGGTAAACGGGTCTATTAGAACCAGAGTTGTACAAAATTACAATTGAATTATTCCAGGAATTATAATTACAAAGTAATTGAATTACATCGTAATTCAGTCATATTGTAATTTATAATTCAGATCTTCGTTCAATGAAATTACAATGTAATTCGTAATTGCAATTGGAGTACAATTATGAAATACTTTGTAATTAAATTACATTAATAACGAATTACGAGAACGAGGAATAGAAAATACGCCGCACAGACAGCAAACAAGTATATGAAAGAAAAACATATAAATATATCGCACTTCTTTAAAGTTCTGGGCTGTAATTTGGAGAGCTGTATTTTATAATAATTATATTGTATTTCAATTACACATCTGATTAAAATAATTAGTAATTGAATTAATTGAAAGGTCTGAATCATGTAATTCAGTTACGACGTAGTTCCATTACTATATAATTGAAATACAATGTAATTCTATTACGTAATTCAATTACAATGTAATCGAATTTGCACAACTCTGATTAGAACAATTATTTTCGCGTTTATTGTACCACAATATATTTTTGGTTTTATAAAATATGTTAAAAATATGTAATTAATACTCCGACGGTCTCTGAGGGAGAATGGATTCTTTAACTTTGACCAAGTGATTCCCTTTTCTAACAATTCGGGAGGATTACAAAACAGTAATGAGCAGACTGCAGATCTTTATGCCTTTATGAAGAAATTGGTTGGGTTAAATATAAAACGATAACAGATTAAGAAAGTTCTTTAAAGTTGTTTAAATTCTTTAAACTTGGTCCTTTTCTAACAACTCGGGAGGATTACGAAACAGTAATAAACAGACTGCGTATCTTTATGCATTTACGAAGAAATTGGTTGGATGAAATATAAAACAGTGAAAGATTTAAAAATTTTTAAAATATCGTGGTTATTTTTAATGTAACAAAGCCGTCAAGGGTTAAAATCAATTTTTATGTTATTCCTGCTTTCCACAATCAATGCAAAACATTTTTATTTTGCATAGAGATCCGCAGTCTAGTAATGAGTAATAAAGAATTCCTTCGGAAGCTGTTGTTCACGATGAAGATAAACGTGACGGAATATTTAGTCTACTGAAAGTCGCTTTTCCATGAATTTTCGAGTTACGTCACCGCAGAAAACAAGCGAAAAGTTGAGCGAGCAAAGCGATGACGTTCACGCGAACGTGTTAAATCAGGGAGAGCATGGTTTGAAACAATTGTTTGTTCTGTTGTACATAATATATGCATTATCCCGGTTATCGCAATCGGTAACTAAGTTCGTTACGGTACTCGGCTCTCGACGGTGTTCGTTGCACCTGCGCCTCCTGACGACGACGATGACGATCGAAGTATTGAGTCTTGGAAACTCTCAGATGCTTGACGTGCACGGTTGTCTAAGTTTCGAGTGTTCTTCACGACATTCTTCGTGGGAAAACCAAATAAACATCTTGACTCCGCGCGACGCGGGCGGCCTCGACTTGTAGTTACAGAATGCTTGTCGAGTATTTACAAGATCATCCGTTATATCCATCCGTGGCTGTGGTTGTCCGTGTCTAATGGCTCGTAGAAATAGTTTGTATTCGGAACAATCCGTTTTCGAAAGCTACGAACAATCTTCCATAATTAAAGAATAAACTTGTACCGTAATTCGCGTGTCATTCGAGCTCTAATCGTTAAAAAATTTGTTCGTATCTTCTATTTCTGATTGGTGGTGTTAGAAAGATCTGATGGTAAAATTATAAAAATATTTTTGAATTTTCCAAAAATTCAGCCACATTGAGAAAAATATTTTTGTGGAGATAGAGATAATAAAATGATCGGAAGAGGTAGCCTTAGAAATCCACTTATCCGACTACAGCTATTACGTTTCTGACGTTTACGTTTAGTGTCATTTTAATAAGAGAAGTGCTACAAATAAATTAACGAGAGTCCCATAAAAAAATAATGAAAAATAACGAAATTTTGTAATTGGATTGAAAATCCGAATAAATCTTGTCATTTTTATAAAGCAATTTAAAAAATGACTTTTATCGCTCCGTAAGCCTGGCGTTAAAGAATCAAGCGGTCCGCGTAATTGAAGCGCATCTCTTTGATTATGTAATTGCCAAACAGTCCGCAGTCTGTCGAAAATATTTTACGAAAGATTTCGATGGGTTCGATATCGAATTCGTGGAGGTAAAAATACTCGTGCTTGCGTATCATTTAATACGTGTCTCGATTGTGATCTGAAACGAGTGATGGCCGAGTTAATTACCCGGTTATTAGATAAATACGGAGGCACGCGGGGACAGAACGTAAATAAAAGAAGGGAACGCGAAGCTAGTATCGCAATTTTCTCGGTATCGTTGATCGTGGAAAATCAAGCTCTATAAAACGACTTTTCATCGTTGCTCGCATGTCGTTCGGGAGACCACCTAACGCGAGATCTTGCGTTCGCTCCGGAAATTTCAGGTTATCCCTCGAGGATGTTCACGAGCCTGTTGTTCGGCTTAAACTTAATAGCTGGATCAATTGGGCGGGAAGAAAAGATTTCGCGCGTAATCAATGCTAATGGACCATTATTTCGAACTAGCCGGCGCAACGTGCAATTAGAGAATGATCGTTCTAATAAGGACGAAGTAACGCCATACTTAAAAATTACAATGAATACTATGTTGTTGCGGGACACACTAAATGTTCTCCCACAGTTCTTGTTCTTCTGCGTTTTACACTTTGTTTTACACATTCTGTTTTATTCATAATTTCATACTTTAACCTCTTGACGTGTATAAAGACGACTCCGATACGTCATACGCATCGTGCGACATTGTACACATTGAAGCAAAATATTCCTTAATATTAACAGCAAATATTACCAGTAACTTGTTTATTATCGCCCCGGGAAAATACATTTGTCTCGAATAAGTTAAATAATAAATTGCACCTTTCGTCGCAACGCATTTCATAATAAATTAATTAAAGCTTTCTGGGGGATGGATCTTGGTGTTTTAAAAGCAAACAATATTCTCGACATTTATATTTAACAATTCAACTGATAGAGGAGTAAAGACGATGCATTTCAATTTCTTTATTTTATGATTATTAAACATCTACGTACAGAGGTGTTCGTGGAAAAATATTAACTAAATAAATTGACTGTTTATACGACAATGAAAATCCACAAAAGTTTAAACTTTTAATACCCTGCATTTCTTCCAAAATATTTTATAAAATTCGCTTTTGGTGCTCGATATTTACAAATTATGACTTATGTTTTCTCTAAATTTGAATTTTAAGTGTTTCCTTTCGTACAATCGAGTTGGTTGTATTTAGTAAAGGGTCAATGGTGATCAGAACGTTCGCCTAATCTAGTAACCCCATCGAATAAAGAGCCGATGCAAGAGTGCGCGACATGGGCGCAGTTTCTCGCTGCAGATCGATCTTAATAGGCTGTTATTTCGCGGCCACCAGGTTGCAATTATATATTCAATTGGAGAATAATAACTCCCGTGGCGATATATCAGTACCGTAACTGATAATCACAGAGTTATATCGACGGTGAAAATTGTTGCACCGTGCGCGAGCAGTCCGCAGTGGATGCACCGGGATGCGCTGGGATGCGCTGGGATGCACCGTCCGCTGGAATTGCCACACGTGACGTTTCACTCGTTATTTATGCGGCCGATGTCGGCTTTTCTCTTCTACGTTACGCGTGTTCATTTATCTTCCGCGCCGTCGACCCTGATTCTTCCTTTTGTCTTCTGCACGTGATAACGGAAACTGATCTTCGAAATTATTCGTGACTTCGGAACGAGTTTCTGCTCACTTTTCCACGACGCTGTCGGATTTCCATTGGTCGCTGAAATTGATTTTCGGAGCCTCTGGAAGTTCACATTTTTTTGGGCTAATTTAATATTGGACCACTGAAAGTAACTAATTTGGATTACTTCGTAAGAATAATACGGATTTATTATTTTTCTAAATATCATAATCACGACGCTTGTAGTTTTCCAATTTTTGGAAAATAATATATGATCTGAAATAAATTCACGAGTTAAAAGCATGCGAAACACAGTCTATTTACTAGGAATTGTAGAATGCCAAAGGATTGAGGAAGTACAACGACAAGTTTTAATTTTCCAGTTTGAGTTTCATTAACTAAATTATTTCAGTTTTATATTTCATTTATATATTAAATTAGCATAGTACTTCCATGTCTCCTAAAGCGTATGGTATTCCACTTAATTTGGTATAATCAGACGTAACGCAAATTTTCATTAAAAATCGAAAACGAAGAAAGAATTTATTCCGTTCACTGAAAGATTCTCTATAATAAAAATGATTTTAATACAGTAAAAATTTCCTATACGAGCATCAATGTTTTCACGTAAATGATATGATAATAACACAATTTGGCAAATGCAATAAATAAAAGTCCGCAATTTAGTTACAGTGTCAACTATTGCACTCCGTTTGTTCAGTTATCTTTCTGCTTAATTATTAGTGCTCGATGATCGATTAAACGTAGGAAAAATATGCATGCATTCGTCAAAGTTTTTATCCCGTGATGCAACATGCTTGAGCCCAAGTTAATCGCCATTGACAAGATCATTTTACATGAAGCTATGTAATACGATTCCAATGAAAACCTAATAAGTTAAGACCGCTCATAAATTCGTTGTTTCAATAACTCTCCCGAGTAAACCTGTTTCCAGACGTACACGTTCTCCGTTTTAAGATACGCGACTCGTTTTCAATATTTCAACCAACATTTTTCTACCCTCGCCATAATTCGCATGAACGAATCAAATTCTTTCGCACAGAATCATAAGCTATCGATCATTCCCACGAACTTCGCGAACGAGAACAAATCAAACATGTGAATCATAAAAGGAGAGTGACACGCGTTCGTGGAAATAAGATTATTCTCAAAACTTTAGAATAATCTGCAAAATGGTAAAATACATTCACGCGTTTCCGTTCAGTCCAATTCTAGCAGATAATTATTGAGAAAAAAACGCGTATGTATTGTCTTTACGTAACATAAACAACATTTTTTACCGATACAGGTGATTTTCTGATAATATCGCAAACATCGCGAGATCTATTGCGAATGTTTTGTTTACTCGATCGATCATCCGTTCGGATTACTCTGCATTTATCTTCTCCGCGGATTTCGAATTATTATGCGAGCGATTTTAAGAGTACGTCATTTTCAATACCTTGCCAACGTGATCAATCAAATTATAGCATGAGACACGTATTAAATAGAAGTTCAAGACGAACCATTTCGGAACTCTCGGGTTGAAATAGACCCAAGCACCGCTGTCCGAGGGTTGAAGGAGTATTCCCGAATTATTTTCACGACGGTTTCAATGCTGCGGAACGACGTGTTGGTAACGATGCGTTAAACGGAAGAGCGGATCGATGGACGGTGCATCAACTATCTTACGGGCATCCAAAATAAATGTAATTGCCGGATATTCTCTGCTGATCACACTTTGCATATCTTACAAGCCGATATTTATGTCGGAATTATGCTCGGAATGTTAATGCGTCCCTCGGCTCCGCCTTGGCTTCTCTTTCGGTTCAATCTGGCCGATCAATTTTTGCACTGAAATTAATCTTTGGAGTGGTCCTCTTTTTCTCCGGAGCGATTCGTTTCGCCATTTTCCAGCCGATACGAATTTTTCACGGTTAACGTGGTCGCCGAAAAATGTCTGACGGGTGGGAGAATGAAACGAGCATGCGTCAACATCGTAAACGCGATATTAGTTTTTAAGGATCGATGATATCAAGTTTTAAATATGGTACTTTATCATCTACAGTCAGTAGAAAAAGTATTCGTGCATCCTTTAAAAACGAATAATTTATTTTAATGTGGACCGAATGGCTTGAATTTATTTTGACACGTCAGAAGATTAGTTTACTAGCTAATGTGTAAATAATTTAATTCAAAATTTTTTATTTGTGCCTTTACAGAAAATTTTATACATGTTATATGGATGTACACAGTTTCATTGAAATCGGTTGACGCATAAAAAGCTATGGCCAGTGTAAGATGCAAACATGTTTGAATTTTGGAATTTTGATTAAATCGAAACTGCAATTTCTCACAATTTTTGCCATTTTTAATTATTTATGGCTCGTAGCAACCTTAATAGATTTATATAAATTACTTATTTCTAAATTTTCAATACAGATACCGATAAAAAAATTAAAATCTCAAAAAAATTCACGCTGGTTGGTCCAATTTTAAAAGAAGTTATTCGTTTCTATTGGGTGTTCGAATACTTTTTACACTCATTGTATATGATATTGAAATATGTGTTCATAACTCCTTCATGAATTTTATTGAATCATTTTGATCACAATTCTCTGTACACACTTTTTGACTAAGTTCCTCGTTAAGTTTCCAACTAGACTAAGTTTCTCACGATCGTTTTAAGAATGGCGATCGATCTCGAGTTAACTTTAGAACTGTTTCCGGAATTTGTAACTTCTCTTTGATACGTTTCCGTCCGGAACACAAGTTCCATGGGAACCGTACTAGAACTCGGCAAGGGTATAATGTATCCAACAGTCGCGATAGACTCTAGGCGAACTGTCGTGTACTCGTCCGGTAAGATTTCTGAGAAAATCAATCGATCCGGTTCGCGGGAAACGGGAATGAATACTGTTGGGCTCTGGCCTGTGTTCGTATTCTGCTAGCTTTTGTTTTTTTTCTAATTAGGTATTCCGGAATAACTGAACACCGCGCAGTTTTCAAACTTGAGCAAAAACGATTTTGTAATAGTGATTTAAAATGTAATCTGGAAGTGACGCATCCGATTTTCAATTTAAATAAATTAAGGTAGCTCATGTTTGTTAGAATTGTGTCTGCAAATAAATTTGGTGAAAGGCGATTTTGACTTGTCTGAAAAAAACGCAGTGGGGAGGCGATCAAATTTAACAACAAATGAATTGTTACCGGTTCTTGAGGAAAGAAACGGCTCAACCAATAAATGAGCTTACCAAACAGGAAAAAATATTAGAAACCAAATATTACAGTAAAGATTTCTTGAATGAAAAACCTGCAGGAACATTCTGAACAATCTTTTATGATTTGTGTATATCCAATTCTTGTTTCTGGATTTACTTGTATGAATTGATAACGATCCCCGAAGAAACTGCATATAGATATTTGTATATCAAGTTTGAATATATTATGAAAATTGTTAGGAATCAAATATTACAGTGACCATTTTTTGAATGAAAAACCTGCAGAACTTTTTGAACAATCTTTTATTATTTGTTTATACTCGATCCTTATTTCTGGATTTACTTGTATCAATTGATTACAATCACCGAAGAAGCTGCATATAAATATTTGTATATCAAGTTTGAATATATTATGAAAATGATTAGAAACCAAATATTGCAGTGACCATTTTTTGACTGAAAAACCTGCAGAACTTTCTGAACAATCTTTTATTATCTTTTATACCCGATTCTTATTTTTGGATTTACTTGTATGAATTGATTACGATCCCCAAAGAAGCTGCACATCAAGTTTGAATATATTACGAAAATTATTATAAACCAGACATTAAAGTGACCATTTTTTGACTGAAAAACCTGCAGAACTTTCTGAACAATCTTTTATTATCTTTTATACCCGATTCTTATTTTTGGATTTACTTGTATCAATTGATTACGATCCCCAAAGAAGCTGCACATCAAGTTTGAATATATTACGAAAATTATTATAAACCAAATATTAAAGTGACCATTTTTTGACTGAAAAACCTGCAGAACTTTCTGAACAATCTTTTATTATCTTTTATACCCGATTCTTATTGCTGGATTTACTTGTATCAATTGATTACAAACCCCAAAGAAGCTGCATAAATATTTGCAGATCAAGTAGAAAGAAAAGAAAATCTTTTTCTTTTTACGAGAAGGTGAATCGTTTGTGTAAAAACGATTTCGCAAAGAGCGGTAACATGGCGGTATTGTTACGACGTGAATGTAATTGTCGATAGGACACCGATAGCGATAAGATAAACCTAAACGTGGCAAAGGCCAGCGTACCCGCGCCGCGGTTACGTTTACCGAATCATTGATTTAGCCGGGCGGGTTGCGAAGGGTTTGAGAGAAAGCGGAAACCGCCAGGCCATTTTTACCCTTTCCGTCAAACTGGTTCCCTTGGCAGAGCAACTTAATATCTCCTTAATGGCCGCGATAAAGCTCGGTGATATACCTTTCGTGCCAACATAGCGGCGTGCCTCTGTGTGTAAGTACGGGTGCAGGAACGCGATGCACATGCACGACGATGCATGTGGCCGCAGCTCGTGCTCGATATTACTGAAGTAGGTACATCCGCGGATCAAGAGGTAAACATTGCTCGATACCGAGAATAATTGCTCATCAAGATACGCCGCTATATAATGTATACACGAACGGTGAAACTCGTACTCAACAATATTGTTTTCTCGTGTTTAATCGGTGCGACGGGCTTCGGGAACTCGCATTAAACCACGCTCCGAGATTAATTCGTCTCGAGGCTGATGAACTCTGCGGCGAATTCACTGTGTCTTCTCAGCTTGCAATCTCGGTCATATGTTTGAGAAAATTAGTTTTAAAGAAATACATTTTCGACCGTAGAAACATAGAAACGTACTTTACAAACAATGAAAGTAGAAGACCCGTAAAACGCATCAATTTTCACGGATAGTTTCTAATCTTTATCAGAAAGTCTCTTTCAAAAATCAATATTTTATGATCTTGTGAAGTGCAACATAGACAAACAATTCGAAAAGTCTAATTAAATACAACGTAGAGAAACATTTATAAAAATCTAATAAAATACAACGTAGAGAAACATTTTAAAAAATCTAATAAAATACAACGTAGAGAAACATTTTTAAAAATCTAGTAAAATACAACGTAGAGAAACATTTAAAAAAATCTAGTAAAATACAACGTAGCGAAACATTTTAAAAAATCTAATGAAATGTCCATCTTCTCCAGAATATAGTGTATCCGAATTTATGCTTGCAGAAAAATCTGCAATTTGATAATTACGAATGTGAGAGACATGTCTGGACAGTATCTAGTTCAAGCTTTTACATCACAGGTTTCGTTTCACTGGTTCAAGAACCGTTTGCAGCAGTTGGGATAGCGATCGCAATAGTTTAGGTCTCCATCCAGCAAGTGGGATTGTATCGGGTTTACGTAACCGGCAATCGATGACCGCATGATTCCCCAAGATTTTATGCGATCAAATTGTGTATCATCCCCAACGATTCTGTTCTATTCGATCTTAAATTCGTTTTACGGTGTCGTTTTCCGCGGATGCAGCGTTTTGGCAATTTTTCCTTCTTGTTCTTCTATTTTCTGTGCGCGTGTGCGGCTCACACACACGCGCGCATACACATATAAACGCACAGCAACGTATTATCACGAGATTAGATTATCGACGCCGCCTACAATGGCGTCTGTAAGTCGGAGAGAATGAAAATAACCGAGAGATTGAAATTATTCTGCGCAACGTTCGCTTCGTTTTATTTCAAGATTGCGGATTTCGGAAAAAATCTGCAGAAAATCTTTCCAGGAAGTCCAGAATAAAACTAGAGTAAAATTTTTCAGATCTATATCGTTTAAATAATCGCGGGAAGATAGAATTGAAATATGGTTGGATAATCGAGAAATAATGTGAAGATGTGCAATAGATTATGCACTTCGGAGCCAAGCAGCGCGGTCTATGGAAATCTACTGGCTGCAAACGACTTCCTATTTTTTTACGAAGCGCAAGGAGAGACATATGTTTATCTGTCCGCATCTGTCCTGCACTTGCAATTACACTAGGCGGCATTGTTCTCGTCGTTATTGTGCTATCGATTGTTGTTACGATTTCCACGCGCGTGATGGACGTATGTAAAAATACGAGATCTCGATCGAGAGGTCATGTTTTCTTTGTGTTTCGAGTGCGCCGCTGCGAGATATCGTGATAAAGTGATTTTCAGAAAAATCCTGAAGGTGGTATCGCATCTTTCGATTTTCGATATCCAACCAATTTAATTCACTGCGTTATGAGTGGAGCTTAAATTTTGAGTGCAGCAAGATTTATTTCTTATACTTTTGAATCGAATGGTTATTCTTACTTGAAACTGAGAGGGAACTCTTACTGGAAATAATTTCTGCGTATTCTCTAAACATCGACAAATGAACCCATAAGGTTTCAAAATTCTGTGCGCAATGGTTTCTTTTCAATAATTGAAAACGGCCCACCTATTTCGCCCACAACTCAGAAGAACGTTTCTGAAAACGCTCTCATAAAAATGTTATAGCTCGGAATTGAGTGGAAAGTCTAATATGAAACAATTTTTGCGTATTCTCTAAACATTGAAGAACAGATCAGCAAAGTTTCCGAATGACGCGTGCAACAGTTTTATTTTAATGATCGGAGCTGACTGCTCTCGATCGCGACGTTAGGGGGGTCCTTAAGGGAAAACGGATGCAATTGCAGTTTCGATGGACGCGCATGTCTCGATCCTCGTCAAAGCGCTTTTATATATAGCGGCCGTCGGACGGTAAATATTTTTGGCGCCAACTTTTTCCGCAAAGACCTGTTAGCATTCCGCGAAGGCTGCGAGTCCGTATGCCCTCCCTGAGTGCATCTACATGCGTGTCGCTCGGGCTTGACGACTATTGACCAAAGGCATTATCGGCAGAAGAACGTATAATATATGTTGCTGCGGCACCGGGACAGTTCGCATGAATATAAATTATTCATGCGACATCTGAAAAATAATGCGCGTATTTATGCCGATCATTAAACGAAATTAAGGAACCAATCATCGGCGATGTACACGGGGAATATAATAGCGTCGGATCATTGCAAGAAACGACGATACGAAAGTGACCGGACACTTGTTCGGGCGATTAATATTATTCAACAATTTTTTTATCGTCGCACGTTTGTTTCTGATGTGACGCGCGCGCGCGAGCAACTGCGCTCGCAGCAACGCGTTGCAGCAGCAACGGTATCATTTTGATGTCTTCTATCCATTATCAGCGGAGGCAAACACGAGACTTAAATAGTGTCACTGTCCTGTACTATTGAAATTGTGAGTCGCTGTTTGAAGCTGGAAAACAAGAGTCAGATTTAACGGTAAGCTTTCCCGCTGGGAATGCGTTGCTGTTACTGCACCGATGCGTTTGATCCCGTCGCATCGGTCATTTGATAACTCGTGAAAAGTGTATAAATTATTTCTAAGCTCGGATTAAGAAGAAAGTGTGCACAGATACAGACGGAGAATTGATTTAAAGATTAGGAGGAGATTAAAATCTTTGCTCTTTGCGTCTGATAAATTTTGAATGTTTGTACTAATTAATTTTGATTATTCAGAGATAGAGACTCTTCTCGGTAACACAAAATTGACATAGAAGTTTTTAGCATTCAATCAGAAGCCCATTAGGACGATCAAATTGCAAATGGCTTCATATTTTCACGTTCATATTTTCACGTTCATATTTTCACGTTCATATTTTTGAAGATATGTCAGTTCGAAATTGATGATTGAAATTTGCAAGTAATTTGAATCACAAAAATACGTAAATCTTTGGGAATTTATTGCAGAAAGACGCGGAGCGAAAAAACGTTTCCAATATATGTATTCAGAGAGCGTTCGATCTACGTTTAATTTCTACGTATAATTCCGTAGGAACTGTAGCAGGTGATTCAACTGTGACCCAATAACGCGCGTTCTGGAAATTCAGCAAGCTCTCGCGTTCGTTGTAGATCGTAAAGGCATCGATAGAAAAGGGGAATGCGTAGCGTTGCGATACGCGGACCGATAAAACTCATTGTATACCATGTGATCGATCAGTAATAATTAATGGTGTTGCGCGATCGTTTTTTGATCGAGTATTACTGATTCAGGGGAATCCTAGCCGAGAAAGAAATCGATCTTGTCTCTGCACCGCAGGGGAAACATTATTGCCGGCCGTTATCGATACCGTTTCCGCGACGAGCACGATAATATTAATAATTAGAGGGCTAATTGCCGATATATCCTACCGAAGATAATTAATTTGCACACAATAGGTGCACTGATTAAGCGCAGTCCCCTCCTCTGACCTGCCTTGGCACCTTAATCCGTCTGAAATTATCGATGCAAAACATTTCTGCCAAACGCTTCCAGATTCGATCAACATTCAGAAATCTTTCGATTAATTATAATTACTTTTTATTCCTTTGCGATAGCAAGTGGGGACTTAATAACCATATAATTGATAATGACCAAGACTTACATCTTCGTGTGTGAATAGATTGTAGACTTCGAGCAATATAAAAATGATTAATCGTAAGGGGCGAAGTAATCTTGAATAATTTGATTAAGATATAAACAATTTGTGAAGATTAATGAACATTGAACATCGTGAAGAGGACGGACATTGAACACGATGAAGAAGATGAACACTTCACACTGCTATGACAATTATATTCGAGAGTATAATATTTTTTATTCCTTTTATAAATAGTCAACGAATTGACGAGGGAAAGGAATTAACTTGTACGGTTACTAAAAACTGTTTACGCAATCTAATGTAATAATCCGTTATAAAAAGGAGGTACGAAGCATCGCCGAGGCACGAAGTGCTCGAAAAGAGAAAAAAACACGCGTTACCGCACGGGCAAATGGTTAATAATGATCGAACAGGCGAGCGATATGTTGCAAGCACCGGTTGACGGACGTTCTCGACAGGATCCTACCCCGCGTCCCTTGGAGAAAACCGATCGAAACACGAGGAGAGTCGCATTCCACGAATACAGGCCGCCAACTACAAGTGCTCCGCAAACAAAGTAAATGTATTTATAGAGGGAACACGAAGCACATCTTTTCCGTTTTCTTTGCTTCTCCTCTTGTCAACGTCTAGACTCGCGATCACTAAGTTCGGAGTCTTTGTCGCTCATTGCCCCTCCGGGACACGACGACGATCGTTTTTTCTTGCACACTCCCACTTTCTCTTACACACGGGAAAGATAACAACGTCGTCCTACATCGATCGCGATGCCGACTGCATCATCTCGGACGGAATACCATCCAAGAACGATCTGCCTCCTTAACACGTCGAGCGCCACGCGAATTCTTAAAGAAATCCCCGTCAGGCTACGCGCCGTGTTTCAATAAAATCCATTAAAATGCCTTAACGATATAATCCTGTAATGAATAAAAAATTAAGTAAATTTTCAGTAATTACTTAAAACAATGTAAATTTTTTAGATTTCATATCATATTTTACATTGTCAGTCACCGATGGTTTACGCGGCCTAAACGGAAAGTCTAGTGTCAACCACCGATGGCCGACGTGGCCGCTCAACGTGTTAAACGCGAATGTTAGGATTGGTCCATCCAGGATATACGTCCAAAGCGAAGGAACAATAAGTATAAATTTTCTTTCCACTTTTTTGTAAATTTATTAAGAACGAAGAAAATCGTACAAGGGGCGTAAACCATTTGTGGACAAATAGGGTAGAAGTAAATTCTTGAGAATGAGGAATTTCACGATTTTTATTGACAATGGATATTCTGAAATGAATTTATAACGCAAATACATCGTCTTTATCTTAATTCAACCGCAGGTTTAGTCTCATTACCTGAATGAAGAATTTCGACGATTTCGATTTACAATGAAAATTCGGGTTCCGCGAACAAAATCGGTCGACCATCGAAAAATGCGATATAGAAATTCCTCGTAGGCAGAGGGTTGAATTATTTGGAGTTGACGGAATTTTTGAGGTTTCCAGGCTGGCAACGAACGTGTTAATGCGAGCCTCGCGTCGCGTCGGAGGGGAAACTTTTTGTTGTTTCGGTGCGGGACGTGTTAAAAGCGTACTTTAGTGGTATCGCGTAAAGATCAGGCTAATGACGACACGGCGCGAATGTATCGATTGTGTCGTCCCTAGAAGGGAACCCGGAATCGGCGAGGCGGCAGGCACGCGTGTCACACGAGGATTTCGGTAAAATCCGTGGCGCGTGAGAGAGCAAAGCTTTCTCCTAATTTGCATTTCGGCGGCGCAGCGCGGCGCGGCGAGGCGCGCAGTGGCGGGCGTTATGGCAGCCGTCGACGACGATAACCGCGACGGCGGACGGCGGACGGCGGCGGCGGTCACACCGATATTTGCCCCGACGATTAGAGCGCGGCCAATCGTCCGGTTGTTTGCCTTTACGAAGGTATTCGAGCCATTCGAGGAAAACATTGATTGGGTCGTTGCGCCGCGGCGGCTGTTGGCCAGATTAGCGGGTACAGAAACAGCGGGAGCCTAAGCTCCGAGCTGGCAATGACGCTGCGAACGTCATTCCAGATTGATTCACCAAACGACAATTTCGATCGTGGAATTTTAATCGATCGTTTCGAAACGCACGGGTGCCCTCGGAACGTGGAAAAATTTCTTTCGGATGAATCAGGATAATTTACTCGGCAGCCGAATTCGTTTTTCTCTGTTTAGACACCTACTCCGAGAACGATGCTTCCTTACGAATATCTGAATAATTCATTCCCTGAATACCTAATTGATTTCTAATTGCGTTCGCTCCAAAGGGAAAATTTTTCAATCCGAAAGACTGGTCATCGTTTGAATACAAGATCGAAGCGTTATATTTTTACAATCTTTGCCTAAACTAGGATAACTAATACCTAAAACGATCTTCAAAATACCTATATCGCTGTCAAGCTTCGTCTGCAGCTTTTCTTGTGTCAGCAACCTCCGGAAAAAGAATGACGCCAAGCGGCGTCTTCGGTCGACGATGTGTTAATACGGTGATTGCTGTGCGAGAGGATTGCGGGCGACTTCGTATAGCTTCTACTACACAGTACACAATACTTGCATCGTACCCGATAAACTGATCTCTTTGAAAAAATTTCGAAGTACCCTTCAGACTCGATACGCTGTACACACGTCTCTGAACGGTTAAAATATTCTTCGTCTCCGAAAATCGTCGAAATTTCTACAAAACTTCTTTGGCTCGAAGTAACTTGCTTCCGGAGAAAGCGAAGCTTGCTGCTCGCACTCTTGGCAGTGACACCGTCGCCCGAAATCGTCTGGGTGGTTCAAGGTGCATACGAGTGGGCCAACATGCACGCAGACACAGTGCAAAAAGTAAAAAAAGAATGATTTTTTGGAGTAGGAAAAGATCAGAGAAAGGGACCGCGATCACCAGAACCAAGTGTAATTGCATGCGCGTCGCCCCGAAAGGGTCGAGGGTCCTGGCGAGCCGACTAATTAAGAGCTCGAGCTAATTTAATAATAATTTCTACCTTGCGGCCGCGCGGATCTTTTCTTCTCGCCAGTTCCTAGGCAATCAATTATCCATTCTTAAACGCCACATGTCCGCGGAGCAATAATTTACAAGGCGATCTCGAACGAGACCTTTCGTCGAACGGGAATCATCGTTCGCGGACGAGTTTCATAGTTCCTTCGTCGTTTCGCCGACGTTTCTTCGAGGAAGAACGGTCTCTCGCAACAAAGGGAGGAGACGTCTGCTACTTGGGAGGATTGAGACGTCCTAGGTTATTTGTTTTGAGTGCAGCAAGCCCCGCCCAGCTCGTCTCAGACTGTTCTTTGGCCGCGACTCGCGTTTTCGTCTCTCGCCGTTCGGCTCCTCGATTTCTTCTTCCGCGCCTCCGACACACCGCGTTTTTGCGTTCTCTCTTTTCTCTCCCTCTCTTCCTCGTTCCAGCTCTCGTTCTTTCGGGAAACGAGAGTCGAGAGAGCAAACGGAGAGCAAAGCGTTAGCTAGTCTTCTGTACCCGTTGGTCGATGCACTTAGGGCGACGAGTCCTTGGGGCTGGTTCTCTCTCTCTCTCTCTCTCTCTCTCTCTCTCTCTCTTTCTCTTTCTTTCTCTCTTTCTCTCTCGCTCTCTCGACTAGACGTTGCCACCACAGTGAAATAATTCTGCAGCTCCGGTCTCTCGAGGAGTCTACGTCACGTCAGGGATCTGTCAGAAGAGCCGCGCATAGTTGCGGTAATGTCCACTGACCTGATTTAACGGAATCGCGCGCAATTTGCCGCCTCGATTCATTGATTTGCGGCATAAGCGGACCGCGCGCCGCGCCGCTCGATTCAGTGAAAGCGCAACCATAGCGCCGAGCCCGCGAGATCTTCTTGACGATCCCACTACCCGAAGCTTGTCAACAGGACTCTCAATTACCCTGCTATGTCTGAGAGAAGATCGAACAAATCTTTCACATATAAAATCTCGGATATAATGATTGAATTCTTGTTGCAAGGGGTGGCTTGCCGATTCACGAGCAACTATTAAAGAACTATTAAACTATGGCGGTCGCAATCTATAAAAAACATTTACAAGGCTGGCTGAATTATTCGATGAATGTTCGAAAAATGTCGCCTTTGTCTTTTCACTCCACTGCGCGACACAGAAAATTCTGAAGAAAAATTGTTCAAGGATTCCGAAAGTAGAAGTGTCACGCTTCGAAATGAAATCACGATCGTGGGCGTAACGTTTCGATTTTTTTCGGGATCACGATCGAAGAGCTCGACGCAGCGAAGAATGTCACCGTCGGCTCTACTAAAACCACGAGTACACAATCGGTAAGGCATGCAATTAATGCGATACCGATCTGAATCGTGTTACACAGGTTGCGAGAGCGCGGTTGCCGTTACGCCGGCAATCTCTTTTCCAGCTTTGCTCGAAGCCCGATCGTAACTCCGCCTTTTATCGGAGGAGTTTCGTTTCCGCCGGCGCGTGCAAAACAAACGGCGACGTTTCGCCGTACGTGAGTAAAGTCGGAGTCGAATCGAGTCGAGTCGGGTTGAGTCGGGTTGAGTCTGGCCGGGTTGAGTCGTTGAGCAGCAACCCTCCTTTCTGTGCACCTCGTCCTCTCGATGTCCGCTGCTCGGTTTCTTGGACCGTTTTCACGATGTTCCTCTCCTTCTTCGCCTGTTCGTTTACTCGATACAGTTGCCACGACATATCTGCTTTACGAGCGAGGAAAGCAGACGTTTATTATCGCGAGCGTCTCGCGATAAGCGTCCTTCCTCGACGCTGGTTCTTCTTCCTCGGACAGCGGAACAAGCAGCACAATTCCTAAAGACTTCCGGTCGCGGAACGAACGCTCGAGATCCTCGCTTCTTGCCTATCAGCGGTGTCATAAACTGTCATTGTTGCTAGCGCGGCTGAAAACGCGGGAAATCTGACGGGTAACCAATTTTGTCGACCGGAAGTTGATTCGTTTCAATGTGACACTCAAATCTCGTTTGCGCAGCGACATTTTTGTTATTAATAGCTGGATTTAATTCCGGGACTTATGATAAATAAACGTTTTCTGTGGTATAATCGTTAAACGAAAAGTTATATCCATCCCTATTAACTTTAGTTGATTGAAAATCATGTAACAGTACTTTTCCAGTATAAATTAGCATATTGCGGAGCGTTGGATATTATTAACCCGGCGTTGGTAAGGTGGGAAAATGTATCGAAAGTGGTAAGGTGGGGTCTCGCAGACCCACCGAAATAAAATATTGTATTATAGAAATAAATACCTTTTTCATGAATATAAGATTTGGTGTTGCTTAACACTAGGTTTACGGAGGTCTAAATATAACTATTTTACATTAATTTATAAACGTAACAAGAATGTGTCTATCCAAATTTTTGGCCATTTTTCCGATAGTGTATACCCCAAGAATTAAATTTGGTAAATAATTTCTCAGGGAAGCATCTTTGCAATCTTAATAATTGCAAATTAAGAATATTAGAACCCGTCATTTTGAAGGGTCCCGTAAACCTAGTGTTAAGAGGCTTGTAATTTTTCAGAGTAAAAACGCAGATCCACGGAATTAAATTTTTAAATACACTCAGGCCCGACTCGCTGTCACGCGTTGTTACAATGTTACAATCAATCTAAAATCTCTGGGGTCTGTGAGACCCTGCTTAACTAACGGCGGGTTAAATAAATTGTGGGGCAATGGTTAAACAAAAATTTATTTCCCCACTTATCAGCCTTAATAATGGGTTGAAAATAATTTACAGTGTTTAAAGATCAGCCTTCTGAAAAGGACTAATATGGCAATGAACGTACGAGAATCCCGATATCAAGGCTTGTCGTTACACGTTGTCATTTTAAAAAAGTTGCGGCCTTAGTGTATAAGCGGTTGGCCTACCCAGTTTTCTATTCTGTAAAAATTTTCCCTTGTTCGTAATCTTTGTATCGGATTCTTTATCGTGTCGAAATCACTCTCATACGATATTTTCTCTAATAAAAAAAATCCGTTTGAGGATGGGTGGAGCAACGATTTGTCGGGAACCAAGGACGAAAATCGGCAATAAGACGACGATGTCCTAGTGGTTATTAGACAGGAGGGGGCATAAATAATCTTGTTTTGGCGTCGGCCATAATTTTCCGTTCGGTCGCGCCGCGTTTCCAGTGACATTCTAATTTCGCCGGTGTTGGTACACGCGATAGGGCGGCAGTGGCTCGTCCTTGGGCTAGGCCCCCTGTAAATTCGGCTCGTTAATTCCGGCTAGTAGACACAGGCGATCGCGGATAATTAATTTCTAGTTCTCAGCGAGATCGCATCGGGGGCCGCACGTAGCGCCGGCGCGGCGTACACATATCCTGTAGTTAGAAACGATGGACGGGCCTAAGGTCGTACATCTTGCTCGCCTCTTTGTCGTCGTTTAACAGAGAAAGAGAGTAGATCTCTCTCGCTCTCTCGCTCTGTCGGTCTCTTCCTTTTTCGACGTCCAATAACAGAGGAAGAGGGCGAGATGCGCGACAAGAACGTACGACGAAGAGAGCGATCCACGATGCGGCTAAGAATAGCAGGCGGTAGCCGTTCGGCCGATGCAAATTTCGAGCCCGAAAACATTCATGATGTATAATTCATCGTGCGGACTGGCTGGCGTCTGCCTACACGCGATACTACGCGTGCTCTCGTGACAATGACACAATGTTTGCGGTTACCGGAGGGTGTGTATCGATACCTTTGTACAACCACTCACACGTGTAGCTCCGGGAATACGACACGAGAAAGCGCGGCCAAATACTCGCCCCCTTGTACCGACAAATTTCTGAACATCTAGCCAAACCCTTCCCAGCTACCTCTGCTGAGAGGCTCGGAATACTCGGCCAGCTTCAGATACTCTTCTCAATGCTAATGAAATGGTCACACTCGAGGCTCTTTTTAATTTTCTACGGATCGTTCAGTGATTTATTTTGCCGAGATGTTGTTGGATTTTTTTTTAAGTATTAACAAACCTATTAGACGAAAGCCAATTCTCTTTTTAATTTTGGGTCAGTGGGACGAGAAAAATATTGAGCACTCTGCTGAATCCTTCTCAATATTTACAAAGCATATTGCACGTGAAAGAATTCTCTTTTTAATCTTGAATGAGTGGGACGAGAAAAATATTGAGCACTCTGTTGAATCGTTCTCAATATTTACAAAGCGTATTGCACGTGAAGGAATTCTCTTTTTAATTTTTGAATCGGTCGTTCACTGTCGGATTTGGTTCAACGTCATTCCGACGCGACGAGGTGAAAATCAAGCAAACTGTTGGAATGTTCTTTTAACGTTAACGAAGCGATTAGACGAAAGATAATTCTCTTTTCAATTTTCAATGAGTCGTTCGACGTCGTTCCAGTGCGACGAGATAAAAATCTTCCGAAAGCAGCGAGGGTGTGAACTAGTGACGCCAACGCGAGATAGCAATATCGACGACGAGCATCGAGGTATCTCGTCCGCCTACCCGGCTCGTTCAATCTCGCGAATCTTAGACACGGAAAGGACTCGCGAATTTATCGATCGAGCAAGAAGACCGACTGCTTTAGCAAATTTTATCGCGGACCCTAATGGCCGAAGTTTTCTCATACGCCGCGCAGGAGCTTTCGCCGAGAAGGAACAAGTATCTTTCAAGGGGTAGACGCGACGTCTACCCATCGAACGAACCGTCTTTGAAATCCGGGTGCCCGACCGTTGAACCTGAACAAACGGAGCAATCGGTGATACGGCTTGTAAAGTCGTAAAAACAAAAGTATCTCGATCGAACGGCTCTTGATATTTGTGTAGATATCTACTTTGAACGCCGCGCGCGTCCCGTTAGAGCTGCGAGCCTGGCGAAACCACATAGACACGCTCGTGGAACACGAATAAAAGTCCGTCTAACTGCATCCTTCTCGGTGAACCAAGTGAAAAAACGCATGCGTGCACCGGTACGTACCGTACGAGCCAAAATATCCTTCTTCTCGCGGAGTTTTATGTAACGAACTCGCACCATAAAGACGAGACGACGACCGATGTCTCCGGCTGCGCTCATGCCGACGGTAAATCTCCGACAAATACGGAGGAGCTCGTCGATTTAACTGCCATTCCGATATTTTTACATTAATTGCTGACTGGTACGGTTGTTCGTTGCAAAAGTTCCTGTTGCAAACGTTGTTTGTTCGATCGGACGCAGAAAGTTAGAACGATCGCAGTTACCGATTCTCTTGGTGCATTTAGAGATCCTCCTTGATTTTCGAGGAGAGTGAAGTGCATTTTTAAAGTTGAGAAACAGCTTGATGTACTTACGAAAGTTTAAGAAAAATGTTGGCTTTTGACCATTTTTAACGATGGACGACAGCGAATTTATGCATCGTAGAAAACTAGCAATTCGATTACGCACTATCGAGATTAAAGAAAAATTGTCAATAGTAATTAGTTCGATCGCGAAATCCTGATCGATTTTCAGGGAAATTGAAGTACGATTTTTCAAATTGAAAGTGGAGGATTTTTCTAATTTGTGTTTGCACGTAACTTCAGGAGTATGTGATTGGTAGTCGCGAGACTGGAATGTTTAATAGCATCTAAATGCTCGTCGTTCGGAGAAAGTGTACGCCGTGAATAGCGCGTCTGACTAGTGCGGTTGTTATCTACTTGTATTCATGCTCGACGACTCTGTCGCATCTACCGCTAATAATCATTTCACAATTTTATACATAATACGCAATTCTACGAGCAACATTTTTCCTGAACGTACACGTTTAATAAATTCATAACAAGATTGCTAAAGCTTGTTGACCGCATTAAGGAAAATATAACAGAGTATGCTTTGCCGTCTCTTACACTTCCAGATAACAGCGATCGGATGATTCTTTATTTAGGTAATTAAAAAGTTTATTCGACTTTTTACTGATTTTCTGACAACTTAAGCTTGCTCGAGCTCTGTAAACATTTTGCAAATTTATGGTTATTACTAGACTGCGGATCTTTATGCATTTATGAAGAAATTATTTGGATGAAATATAAAATAGTAGTAGATTAGAAAAATTCAAGAATATTGTAATATTATTTTAACGTAACAAATTCGTTAAAGAATGAAATCAATTTTTATTTTATTCCTGTTTCCCACAATCAATGCAGAATATTTTTATTTTGCATAAAGATCCGCAGTCTAGTTCCCACATTTAGTTCCTACATTTTTATGCGAATTAATATTTTCTAACTGTAAACTGCTAACTTTTGCATTTATGGCGAAACACACGTATTAAGAACAATCAATAACGCTGTGCTTGTTTGTCAGAAATAACCGTCCAACAAAATAAATTTTCTATCCTTCTAATTACGATAAAATCAAAATGAAAATTGTGTTTTGCATAAAGATACACTATCAGGTGAGAGAATCGATCAGTTCCGTGTTGGAAAACGATTTCGAAGCAGCTATCTATACCATAGATCCGATGAAAGACGCAATCCGCCATGTGGTTAGCGGTCGAAGAAACCACTGTCCGAGGATTAACACGTGGAATTCCCACTTTCAATACGATAACCGCTTGTTTCCGTTAGCAAGTACTTTTCAGATCTCTCCCCAGATGCGAAGCGTAATTTTCGAGAATATTTTCGACACACTGCCGTATACCATCGTTCGAGCATAAAAGCCACCATGTTTTAGCACATTTTTTACCGAAGACAAACGCAAACGGAAACCGGATTTGCGAAAATAGTCGGATTTGCATGCATTATATTTGCGGCATCGAGGAGAACTGCACGCGAGTCGAACACGCGAAAACATGTCGTTAGGCGAATTCATTGTCCGGTGGCTCCGATTATACTCCGAACATGGCATGCTCGAAACTCCTCTGAGATTTCGGGATCGAAATAAAAATCACAAAATTGTTGGTGTAATTTCGAGAATTCGCTGTCTGAACCACGGAGTCTGGTCCTGTCGAATAATTTATTATTATACCAAGAGATATCTTGAACGACAAATGTGTTGAGCGACGATGTACAATACAATTCGCAGCTCTGATTAATAATTTTTAAAAATTTACTTTTAATAATTTCTCGTGTAGACATGCTAGTCTTTCTATTCGGTTAGTTTAATTGCCATAAATTGAGTACTTAATGACAATTTGGATGTTCCCGGTCAAAAATGACTGCGGCGCAGCACTCGAAGGGTTAAATAAAAGAACGTATTACAATTCCCATTTTATTAAAAATATGCCGCGCGACGGTCGACAGTCGACAGCCGCAGTAAACGGTAATATCGAGAAACTTTCAGAATCGAGCTACCTCTAAAAAACAAATGAATTTTTTAATGGAACGCCAAAGCGCGTCGGCAGGCGACAATACTCAATTTTCATCGACAAAGCCAGCGATTTATGGTGTTGCGATGGTAACGTGATATTTTACAGCGGTTACGCGTGTTGTAATTTACGATACTTTCACCTGCGCGTTTATCGGCAATAAGTGCGCGACGAGTGCGCCGCGCCGCGCCGGTTGATTTAGAATTACAATTTTCCGGTAATAAAACAACATTTCGACGGACCACCTAGACGGAGTTAGATCATCGAGCGTAGTCGAACTATCGAGACTAATTAGCGACGTTGCGTACCGCCAATTGGATATCACGTTCTCGCGACGTTTGCTCCCGATTGGATATCACCGAGCCATGACGAGGTCCCTTCTGCTGCAAGAGAGGACCGATCGTTTTACTCGACGCGCGTGCATACATCCGCCTCTAAACTGGTTCCCAGTTCGCCACTCTAAGAGCAGGATACCACCTCGTTCTCTCTTTTGCCCCTCTACCGTCGTGCCGCTATCATTACTCAGTGCAAATCACTCGCTAATTACATCGAAAACCGATCGCGCAGACGGTTTTATCCAGGTGAACTAGTTTTGCTCGAAGACAGTAGCTACTCCTTGTTCTAGCGTAGCAATGGCGGCCGATGTACTCCGCATAAAGAAATTCCAATTCTCAGATTTTTATAGCGCAACCACAGTGCATTCAAAACATGTTTGCCTACATCTTTTCAATATGATTTTCTCAAGGCAATTCTTCTATTTAGAATGACCACGCAGAAGTATATTTTTCATTATTTCCCGCAGTTTTGTCCAGATGAACTAGGTTTGCTCGAAGACAGTAGCCACTACTTGTTCTAGCGTAGCAATGGCGACCGAGGTATTCTTCTTAAAGAAATTCCACAATTCTCCAATTTTTATAGCGCAACTACAGTGAATTCAAAACTTGTTTGCCCACATCTTTTCAATGCGATTGTCTCAAGGAAATTCTCTTCACAATGACCACGCACAAGTTCATTTCTTATTATTTTTCGCGGTTTTGTCCTGGTGAACTAGTTCTGCTCGGAGACAGTAGTCACTACTTGTTCTAGCGTAGCAATGGCGGCCGATGCACTCTTCATAAAGAAATTCCACAATTCTCAAATTTTTAGAGCTCAACTGTAGTAAATTGAAAAAATGTTTGCTCACATCTTTTCAATGCGATTTTCTCATGGAAATTCTCTTCACAATGACCACGCAGAAGTTCATTTTTAATGTTTTTCCTCAGTTCAATTATTCATATAAATTCATTATAATCGACTAATTCGAATGAACTGGTACCTCTGTAAACCCAGAATTGTTTGTCGCCGAACTGAATAAACGTAATTTAACTAGTCGCGATCACGAAGTCGTTAATGAGCAAAAGTGCATTTCGCGGTGTAATGCACATTCCGGCCGACCAAGATGATCGGCGCGAGTTATCGCCGTGCGAGAACAACATTGATGACCGCTCGATAACTTTTCTGGGGTAAGTAAACACGCGGTTAACCATATTGGTGACGTTGAGCAATGTCACCGTCAGGTATGTCGGCGATGCACGTTAACTCATTGACGTAATATTCCTTTTTCGGGGCCGCTCCACGCGACTCGAGGCGCAGACCGATTCCACGAAATTCCTAAGAACGATTACACAAATTCCGCCATCCACTTTGCGTGCTTATCGGCGAGCATACTCCCACGCTTCTGATATCGACAATTTTTAAATGCTCGTTACCACACGTGGACGCTTTCCTGAAACCAGTCGAAAATAGTCGCGGACGATTTATGACGTACGTATTCGAACGCGTCTGCATATTCAAAAACAATACCCGATATCGTTATAACCAGGCTGCGGATTTTATGCATTTATGACAGAAATGGATCGGTGCAATTTAACAGAGTAAACAGATTATGAGTACTCAGAAGCGTAATTTGCATTATTTTCAACTTGTTTGATTTGTTACGGAACGAAAGAATTTTTTACTTAGCTCCTGTTTTTCACTTTGTACAATAAGTCGCAGTCTAAAACATTGGCTCCAATCGCACAGGTAACAGACCTGATAACTAATTTTATATACAATTTTTGTTACAATATTTCTATTGGTTCAACCGCTACAAAAGTATAATGTACGAAGTATAAAAATTTAATCAGAACTTATCAGAATATGTTACAAACTGGAAAAGCACCGTTGATGAAAATTTGGCATTGGAATGGCTTAATGGCTCATAGCTAAAACCATCTGTTTTTTCTGCAGATATCTGCAAAGAACGGTAAATTCGTATCTAGAGTGAGACAGATCGTTCGCTTGGAAAACGTGATACGTCAAGCCGAATTAGAAGCTCTGAACAGCCATTGGATTCAATTTTCTTCTTGGAAGGATTCGAGAAGTATAGGTAATTGGTACGATCATCGGGCAAATCGATCGGTCGACAAAGTTCGGTTCGTTGGCTCAAGTTGCCAGGAGACTTCCCTAAAAGTGCGCCGGCTCTTGTGTGGATTCCGTGGCTCCCAGTTTCGTATGACTAACTCCGCTGACTCATCTTCGACGACACAACAAGAAAACGTCACTTTTCCAAGTTTTCGTCAAGTGTTCGATCAACAGTGTTTCGTATAATGTAACAAAGTACGTTTTCCGTCCATTTTATGTTTCAATGCCCCCTTGTGTCGTTCAGTTTGGATATCTTTCTTCCCAATTCCACAATTTTTTACCTTCTGGAATGTTGGAATTTTGCAATGTTCCATCAACAATGCTATACATGCTACGTTACATGGATATCGAAATGTTAGTTAGTTAGATTCCTTGTTTTCTGAATTTCATTATTATTGTCATTTATCAGGTCCTTTTGTTAATGCTTTCTAGAAACAGTGGCAGTTTTGCTGCAGTTTGCAGCAAGCGAACGTCACTTTTCCAAATTTCTATCAGGAAAAAAATTGTAATTCCCCTGTCTTTTAATAACTTTATTAATTTTCAATATCCTTGAGTCGACGTACGTGCGAACAGTGGTTTCCCTGCTCCAATTAACGAAAAATCGGTATAATCAGACCGTAGGGGAAATAATTTCGGTGTCCAGGTTAACGGTAAAAATGTGGAAAGGCAGTTGTCTTCCTGTCGTCATAGCGTACACCGCACCGTCTCAGATAGTGCGAGGGTTCGGAGAAACGACAGAGAGAGTTAAGTGACGGTGGGTGGGCGAGATGGTTATTTAAATGCCTATAGAGTCCATTAAAGATTACAGGTTGAACAACAAATGTCCACGCGAATGAGCCAGAACGAACGGCGATATCCCTCGGAATAAATGTTCCGTTTTATCTTGTACGACGCAAACAGCTTCCATTTTAATCTATGAACAATTTTATTAACGGCCCTTTCAACGGCGAAATCCGCGAAGTTGAAACAAACTAACCGTGCATAATAACAGAATTGAATAAAATTCTTTTTATCGATGACGCGAATGGTCTTCATGGGGAATAAGGAAATTTTTTTATCAACCCGATCCTCGGGAATACTCGCGCAAAATTGTATATTCATATCATTATATATACAATGCAATAATGTGGTAACTGATATAGCATTTTATATGTAGCAACGTGTATACAGTAAATAGTTTATGTTTATAAAGTGACTAGACTGAGAATCTTGACAAAATGTTGAAATTTAAACAGACACAATAATTACACAAAATGTCTAGTCAAACATCTCATGTTTCACGCGTTTCATGCTCATTTTGCTCATTCGCCTTTATCAGAATCGCAGATGAATCATGTTCTTGTTAGCCGAGTTGCTCTACTTGTTACGACTTAATTAAATAATAGGAATTTTTAATACGTTGCTCTCTGCGAATGAAAAGCGCAAGCAGTTTTAGATTATCACATATGAAACGATTAATTTAGGAAATCAAAAGAATTTCTAAATCGTATATGACATAGAAGATAAGAATTATATTAATATTTACGAAACTTGTTCCATTTCTCACAGTTTGCGAGTCACAGTACAAAACCGACAAGCAAGCGGAAGTTCGAAAAGGTCAGTTCTCATCCCTTGGAGTAAATTCGAGCATAAAAAAATTGAAACAACCCCAAGGTCTCAGAACTTTCTAAATTCCCAGGAGCTTGTTCCTTGCAAGAGCGACTCCATTTCGGGAAAGGAGAATATGAAAGTCGGAGCACGTTTACCGAGTTCACCGTGGTTTAGGGAGATACAGTGACATTTGAAATTCCTGGAGACGGGTCAAACGAATACGGCCCACCGGCGTGTTTATCGGCGACGAAATGAATTCCTAAAACTCAATTAACCGTGGCCTTCTTAACTGGCGTTCGCTTTAACGAACGAGAGACAAGTAATGAATGGTCCCGCAGGACGACAAGCCGTTGTTTAGTAGTCTCCCGTGCGAGAGGAGGACTCCCGTTCGAACCCGATATCCGCCCTAAGAGCCTTCGAGCGACCAATCCAACCCTTTTAAGTAGGCCTAAGTAAAACGCCAGGAATGCGGGGAACAGCTCTCGATGGTGCTCGATCGGCCAGGGTAAAAGATCCGTTTCTCCGGTGATTCATCGTCGGCTATTTCTGGTGACACCAGGCATAAAAATCTATACGACGCAAGCGAGATTAAACGAGGCGACGGACGGGGATCGCTTCGACTATAAAAATTCGCTTTGGAGCCACCGCGACCGATCCTAGGGGAAACAAAAGTTTGGCCCCTCGGTGCAGGTGTGAACCCCGGTGAAAGCGACGTGGTTTCATTTTGTTACGAAATCGACGCGGTGGAAATGCAACTTCCGTTGTGAATCTTCTTTTTAACGCTAGACTCGAAAGTAACTATTTTAGGAAAACACCGAGACTGGTCAGACTTGTTGCTATTTTTATTCTGACAGTAGACCGTCGTATAACGAGATCAGAAAACTGTATGTATGTATTTCATAATGCACAGACAATTGTTTTGTACATCATTCTTCGATGAAACTTTTACCAACATGTTTTACCTGACATTTTCCTGATTAGAATGAGCCCAAACACGACACAATTCAGAGCATATTTGTTTGTTTAATACACGGTTGAGTAGAACCTCGATCATCCGAACCAATGATATAATTAAATGATTCGATAATGATTTATTCGAGCACTACAGCTAGGTAATTGTTCCATTGTCAAATCGCTCCACAGATTATCGACATGTTCCTCTGACCGGTTCGGATAACCGAGGTTCCCCTGTATCGTGGATCAAAAAGGTAAATATAACGCGAACTATACCGTGAATGGTATCGTTTTAATCAGAGAAACGCCTGTAGTATGTTAATAAAAATTTCATAATAACACGATTAGAAACAAGGAAGATTTATAAGGAGATAGAGGAACAACGTCGGTAGCGTCGCAAGCACGTGTTCGCAGATTTTGATTGGCCACGGATTTCGGTCGGGAATAATTGATTGCTCGTAAGTGTGGGTCTGCCTAATAGGCATTCAATAGTGATTCCTTTTTATCGGAGGGTGACGAGGAGCGTGTCAGAATGAATGTGACGCCGGCGCGGAACGTCGCGGCTCCGAAGCAAAAACCTTGTCGCGTATTCCTCTCGCGTGGCTCCTCTTCTTGTCCGGCTTCTTCCTCTTCCTCCTCATCTTTTACTCTTCTTCCCACCCGCCTCAGGTTATCTTCTCCGTGCCATGGGGCACTTGAGGCACGACGAAGACGACGACGAAGAAGAGGACGGTCCTCTCTATAGTAACGTCCCAGGACGCGTTCAATCGTTTCTCCTTGGCCGTTCCCCGTAAAACGGGCGACGTCGGCGACTACTATCTGCCACTTCACGTTGTCCACCAGCCTTCAGTCACGAGTGTACTCATCGTGCACAGAGGGAAAAAAAAAATGCTCGGCTCAATCAACGAGATAATTTGCATGCCGCGCGCGTTACGCGCCATCCGCAAAAAGACGAATTGGAAAAAAAACGGGCTCGGTGACTCGGTGACTCGGTTCGATGCAACCTGCCGCTGCTGTCTCGCGTTACCCGCAAATTGAGCTTTCGCTAAATGGAACGCGGTGACGAATTCGATGATGCTCGCCGCCTTTTCATGGAACCATAGTGCGCTGTCTGTGTGTCAAACTAGGAGGCGCCGGCTGTCTTGCTGGTTCTTAGAACATTCGCAGGCTTGTTCGCAACCAATCTTCGTACACTCGCAACAAACAGCCTTCGGTTGCGTAGAAGACGACGGACTACGTCTGCATCATCATTCCGAACTATTTTTTCCATTTGTTCGCAAATTTTGTTAATCGCTCCCTCGAGAAATGCATATTTACGTTTCTATTCGTCTGGGGATCTCCGCCGACGATTTAAACTAAATTTCGACATTTTTGGGAAATATTCTGGATCGTGCATAGACTAAGAAAATAATAAGACATTTTTATTGTACGTTAAAAGATGTGGTAGGGACATTGAAAAAAAACAAGAAATGCGATAAAAATGAACGAATTGGTGCACGGCAGAGTCCGCGAGTTAATATAGCCAGTCGTTTCTCAGTGGCGGAGAAAATAGCGATGATTTGATACATGAATGCATCCTGCCGCCCGTATTTATTTAAGCGGAGTGTTTGTTCAGTCATCTTTTGTAACGGTGGTTATTAGCAGCGATTTAATAGAGGTGAATTCAAATTTAGATATTATCTAGCCAGGAAGGAATGCCCGTTGTTCCAGAATCCGAGAGAAAGAATTCAGAATATGAGAATCATCCTCTTCACCGCGGAACGCAGCCGCGCCGGTTGGATAAATCTGTAAACATTCAGGGATTGACATGTAACATTTTTCAAGCACTCCGTCGGATTAGACTGTAACTATACCGCTCGCCCCAGGGCGAGCATGATCTGTTAGGGGCTTTTAGTGGTCGGATTTATTGAGCCGGAGGATCGCACGCGTCGAACGTTAATCTCGAGCGAATCGCTGTCAACGCGGTACATCAATCCGGCGATTTGTCACGGCAATTTGCCACTGTCGCCCGGGAATTCGTTGACCGACGTGATTTGTCACGATTTGCCATGCCTATTTGGGAAACATTTTCGGGCCGCGGCCATTGTCAACCGGAACGCCAGGTGACTTTTTCGTTGGCTGAATGCGAGCCGGTCGGCTCGTGCTTTGCTCGCTAGGAAGGTAGTAAATTTTGTGGTCGACTCAATAGAGACGTGGCCCTCTCTTTCTTGGCTGTTGCCGTGACGGGATGCACCGTGCAGGGAAATGCGCTGCGCCGGCGATCATCCAGGATTTACGACAAAGTAAACATTAGTTTACGAGAATTAAAGTGCTGCCGGGTACGTTCGACAGCGGGAGACGATATTTGCCAAGGTTCTAAACATAGAAAATAGTATCGAGCATTTATTAACGCTTCGCCTATCGAGAGAGATTTTGAAAGAAGCTGTTACCGTCTGATGAAGTATCTTTCGCGTGACATTTTTTTATAATAAATAGATTGCGGATTTATGTGGGATGTAAAAATTGTTTGTATTAATTGCGAGACAACAGAGCTATACACACATTTATTTATTTCTTTGATCATTTTGATAGGTCAAGAATAATACAAGAGTATTCTTAAATCCGTTAAATATTTTCACAATGTTTTCACCAAAGATATAAAGCAAAGTTTAATGGACGAAGACATTGGTTTCGCTGAATCATCTTCTTTTATTCTAAAATTTCATGAAGCGTGTCCAGTTTGATCGATAACTTTTAACTTAAAGTCGTGACAGGATGGGAGGTCCTGGAGGAGCCGTTGGCAAAGCAGCTCCTCCGGTAGAGTCCGATGAAGCGATCCACGCGATCCACGCGATCCACGCGGCGCATCTATCCCGACAGGCGGTGTCCAGCTGAGAGCCATCGGCGTCGGGTCGGTAGCCGCGTTTTTCATCGGCGTGTCGGGGCCTATTCAAGTGTTGGCAGTTTTTCACGCGGCAGGCGACAAATATCCCCACTAAAATCCTCCTTAGACGAGTCCCTACGTGGTTGGGGATGTCACGCCGGATCCTATCCCCGGCAACATTCACCATATCGGTCTCACGCCGGTGACAGCGAGCGGTGTTCGCGATTCGCTCCTCCGAATCCTGGTGATCCAGTCTAAGATTTTGCAACAGTCTAGTCGCAAAGCTCGGTTCAACCGTAACGATCGTATCGGGACAGATTCCGGGATAGCAACGACCGTTGTAACTCGCGTGGATCGGCTTTCCCGTTTCCTGGCCCAATTAGGCAGATCTTCGCAGGATCCTCGAGCACAATCGCCCAACTATCTGGCCTAAGATCGCGGGGCCGGTCAGCTAATTGTGCGCCAGTATTCCCGAGATCCGTTGCACTGGATTGCAACTTCTCTCTGCCGCTGCGTTACGCCCTCGCATCCAGACAACTCTATTCAAGAAACAAGACAATTCTCGTTCCGAGTACCGCCGAATGTATAGTGAACGTTCGCGATGGATCTCCGAAGTGTTGGGCACGCTTATCACTGAAGTCAGGATTTTGGCCAACCGACCACTTGATTCTAGAGACGTGCTCAAGTTGCGGAGTGATCGGAACGTCGTTGATATCCGTTCAACCGTGCGACGTTTACTAGCCATAAATTGTGCGGCTCCCTGTTGTAGTTCTAATAAAAAGTAAGTTGCGAGGTCCTGGAGGCAAGCGGGTATCTCAATCTTTAAGCCGGATTAGTGTCACGATTCCAGCAACTTACGGCGCGTAGATTGAGATGACAGTTCAAAGCGGCGACGCGCAGATATGTTTACGGCGATTCGGTAAGTTATGGCTGTGTTAAAACGCGTTGTAAAGACCGTGGGAGATTATCGAACAGAGGCGATCGGGAGTAGATTATCCCCGTTCACTTTGTCGGTGATTTATTAATCGAGTCCGGTGGTGATCGTTTACAACCGCAGCTTGCGTGTAATTGACACATCCCTGTGGCATCTTTCACGGAAAATGGTCGATCGACACCGTGAACGAGATTGTTGAATGAATTCTCGAGACTCGTGTTTATCAGAGAGGCAAAAGAAGTTTCTGTTTATATGTTTATCGTATCGAAGTAGGTATAAAAATATGAGAATGCTCGAAAATTTTATTCGCCTCGCCAACAAGAATACATTCTCTATTGAATTGTACAAATTTGTTCGGGTCAAAATATTTGTTTTCACATATTTTAATCTGATTGGGAATAAATGCCACAGTAAAACGTATACCTGCAGTATTAGAACACTTTGTGCGATATCTCTCACGACGAAGACAACGATGGCCGTGTTTTCTCTTTAGCATTTGATAGAATGATTCTAGTTCTAATGACAGTTGCTCTTTGGCCGAGGCAGCAGTAAAAAGCGACACGCTCTAAATCCGACGAAACAAAACGAACGTCCGAATGCAAATCAATTCGCGAATAATTACGTCACCTATTTATGGCGAGTACGACGCATGACACGGATCCTGGTTCGAATCTTGGAACGCGCGTCATGGAAATCCTCGGAATGGCGGAGTGTGCCCCCGTAGACTCACGTTCGTGTTCGGCCTCGATGGGAATTCTTCTCAACGATACTAGAAATACTGGAAAGACTGGATTTTTCATGGAGAGCTTGCTGTTGTCGCGTGTTACGGTGCCGGTGCCATGTCGTCTGCCATTCGCAGTTAGAAATTTTCTTCGTCAAACCCTCGCCTCTGCCCTCGCCACCTCCCCGACGAATGGCGAGGGACACGCGTTTCAGCATTTTCCTCGTTACGTAACGGCGAATTTGAATTTTAATGGAGCCCACGCCTCTGCGCCGCGTGGATGCGAAGCTGCTGTATCGAACCACGATCAAGCATATTCCTCTGACTAATTTGATAGATGGTCGTTAACGAGCCGGCTGCCAGCCGATGTCCAAACGCTATCGTCAGTCGCCTCGGAATTATTCACTTGTATTGTTGTCCGGCAAAATACTCTCCGCAGTTGTGGTCGTATTTCAACATCAATTATTCCGATTCGTCAATTGCTGGAATGCAAAACGTCATACAGGGCGGGGGAAAATTGATTCCACGATTTTGATATAAATGAAAGACTTTCCATTCTCTTTCGTGTAACGTTCGTCCAGTGATGTTTTCTGGTAGTTTGCGAATTTCAGAAAGTAGTAAATAGCTTCCTTCAGCAATTCTGGAAGAATGGTCCATCTATATTAAGTTTTTTGTTGCATTCTTGAAATTTGTTGTGTTTCACCCCTATGCAGCTAACCAAAATGTAGAGATTATTTAAAATCTTTTGTATTTAACATATTTGCACAAATTCTATGAACATTCAGAGAAATTTAGTCATATTCTTAGAGAAACATTTTAGCAAGTTGTTGAAAGAAATGCAGTAAACGACTAAACAGACGCCTGGTTGGCTGCGCAAAGGTTAAATAAAAATAAGGCTGTTGAACGATAGAAAAGAAATTATATTTGTATGGAAACTTTCTACAATAAACCATAGACCGTCGAAAATATTTTCGAGATTTCGGTTACCTGCAGCTCTGTAAAAGTAAGACCATTAAACAGCACTGGAAGGGAAATGTACCTTTATATTTGTACAATGTACTTGATATAAAATAATGAAGAATTGTCTTCACCAATTGCAAGAATTATCACCTCGAAGCGATCGTCGCAAATTCAAATTCGCACAACTTGATAACAGCGCGATGCTCAAAATGATTCGAACACCTTCGATTAAGTCCCGCAAACACGCAGCCGCATCTTCGCGAGTTCATTTTCGCGAAACGTTCGCGTGCGAATGTCGG
Source organism: Lasioglossum figueresi (assembly GCA_028455805.1). Classification (NCBI taxonomy): domain Eukaryota; kingdom Metazoa; phylum Arthropoda; class Insecta; order Hymenoptera; family Halictidae; genus Lasioglossum; species Lasioglossum figueresi. Next base: position 9,318,262 of record CM052202.1, read on the forward strand.
CCACTCCATACTCGGTCAAGTATCCATTTGAAGCTTCCGTGCCGGCCGTTCCAATGCAATTAAACCACGAAACTCGAGTCGGCTGCATTTTCTGTGCCGCGATGCACGTTACCACTTGATCCACACACCGCATCGTCCAAAAAGCACGCGACCACTTCCCTCCCTCTCTCTCTCATTACTCGCGGAAATCTTATTTCGCGAAACCGACAAGCCGAAATTAGAACGCAAATCGTTTGTATAATTGATAGCCACCGCGAGCTTCACTGTACGGTTATAAAACGTTATACTCTTTCATGACTTTCGAATCTCGAGGTTTCACGATTCCATACCGCGCTGAATGACCAGTGATAATTAAATCGAATCACGGTTCACGCGGATATACATACGTACAGGATGGATCACGAAGCATCAGATTATTCTGCTGTTAGCGGTACGATCGCAAGTTTGTACCAAATCTTTTCGTCAACATTTTTTGCCAGAGTTATCAAGGTCTCCTTCAGTTTTTTATAGGTAAAGTTACCATTTTTTTTACACCCTTCCTTTATACTGTAGGGGATACTGAGAAGAATTCGGTAAGCATTATTATTTTTTGTTGAATCTGAAAGAATCAAAAACATTCATTTCTTTATTTTATTTTATATTTTGATTAGATTAAGATAACTGGTATTTTTTATGGTGCTTGCCGAATTCGTCCCGGCGTCTCCTAAAAGTTGAGCGTAGGAAAATTGTAGGTTTACCTATAAAAAAAATTGCAGATGACTTTAATCACTCTGGAAAAGAGGATTGAAAAAAATTTGGTATAATTACCAAAACTCTCCTTGAATCATCTTATTTTAGCTAAAAGAATTTCCGATCGAATCACTAACAGTAAAATAATCTAAGCTGATCACAGAGTTGAGCAAAAATTTAATCAACGACTGACGAATAAATGTCTACTTCAATCGTTAATCGCAATTAACAATGAAACTGCTACTGTAGTCGTTAATTGCGGTTAACGATTACATTATTTTCAATTTTAATCGTCAATCGGGTAATTGATTAACGATTAACTGCTGAATTTTTGAAATGAAATACGGTATCAAAACTGTATGCATACTGGAAAAAATGTAAACTGAGTTTAGGTATATTATCATTTGGTCTATAATACGATATCTATGTGAATACTTATTACAATTTATATATAGTCCGTGTAGCGATTAACTTCAACAATTGATTAAATCATTTTAATCGATTTTTCGATGGTGTATTTTAATCAACGATTGATGATTATCTTCGTCGCTCGATTGAATCAATCGTCGATTTTTCAATGAATACGTTCTTTAATCGTACACATTAATCAATCAATCTTGATTAAAATTTTAATCGTTTAATGCCCATCTTTAAATCTGAACACGCTCCGTGGTTCAGCCTGTATTACGAATTCAAGTACTTTCCTTTATCGAGGGTAAACGGGGTCACGTGAAAACGGGCCAGTGCTAGAGAAATAAAAATCTGCGATTCATACTTTATGCGATTTTTATACGTTTTCCTGCGCTTTTAATGGCTCTCGGTGATCTGAGTTCGTTTGATGGTTTTTTGGTCGCTGTAATCAATTAACGTGACGCAACGTAACGTAATTATTCCTTTTTTATCGAATCTTGTAACAGCTGTTTTCCGCACTACTTTTTATCATAGATGTAATCACCTATCCAATTAATTAAGAACAAACGAAAAATTTGAGCTCGAGAACAAGGAAACAAGGAAACATTACTAGTACATACAGTTAGGAGCATAACTGATCACACACAGTTTGAATCAGAATAATTTTTTTATGAATGGACCAATAGACTTCAATTTCTCTGTAAGGCTAGAAGAATTAGTTTAGTTTAGTAAATGACGTGTAAAACACATGTTGAAAAATGCATTTGGTCGGAATTGTAAAAAACTAGTAAAAATCAATTTTTACAAATTTTTTAGCTGGGCCAATAACGACAATTTAAAACATCGTTTAAATTATATACGCTCTGAAAATTACATTGAAATTTGTTAATTGGTTTACGAGTTATAAACGATCAAAAGTGGTGAAAAGGCCGAAAATCTTGAAACATTTCAATTTTTACCACTTTTGATCGTTTATAACTCGTAAATGAATTAACCAATTTCAATGAAACTTTCAGAACGTTTATAATTTATACGAGTTGACCAAACGCATCTTTTAAATTTTCGTTATTTTCCCAGCTAAAAAAGTTGTAAAAATCAATTTTTATTATCGTTCTTCACAATTTCGACCAAATGCATTTTGCAACATATTTTTCAGACGTCATTTACTAAACTAATTCTCCTAGCCTTACAGAGACATTGAAGTCGTTTGGTCCACGCATAAAAATGTTATTCTGATTTAAAGCGTGTGTGATCGGTTATGCTCCTAACTGTACAAAGAGAGTTAGCGATCAAAACTTTAAACGGCAATATCTTGAAAGTGAAAGTATGCGACATGCGGCGTTCTTTCTTACACACAACCACAGAATTAGTGATCGGCCATTAAAGAAAATCAGAGACATTGTGTCGCCGAATAAAAACGCGGCTTACGATCGGCTAGCAACGAGATTGGGCATGGATTTCTATAAAGTTGACGGGAGCAATCTAAAGTAAGCGTTTTAAGAGCGTGCTGCGTGCCGGCGTGCCAACGGAATTCCTTAGCAGCGCATCGAGGTGGATTCGAACGAGGTAGGCGGGATGGTGCGAAAGAAAGGAACGTTTGGTCCACCCCGCTGCTCCAGCAACGAGCCAATAACCCAGTCGAATTAAACCGAACGTGTAATGAACGCTTCCGACGTCATTGGTACCGGCGCGGCGTGCAGCTCGATGCAGCTCGGGTGCAGCTTGGCGCGAGCACTGCTGTGTTCACCTGTGTTCTGTAATACGAGATGCATTCGCATTACGCAAGTCCTTGCGGCTGCGAACCGCACGCAGCCCGTACGCAGCTGGGTTATTATTTACAACTCTCGGCGTTACTCTTAATTTCTGCGTTTCTCGATTTCATACGGCGCGAACTCTACGACATTGATCGAAACTACAACCTTGATTCGAAGTCTCAACCCTTTAGGCACAAGGATTTTTCGAACATTTCTCTAGAACCAGAAAATTGTACGTCGGAGACTTAAACATTAGGATGAAAGAAAATATCCAGCTAATTATTAATTATAATTAGCAGACTGCGGATCTTTATGGAAAATAAAAATTGAAAAAAAGACAAGAGAATTGTCCAACAATTTTGAATTTCATCTACTCAATTTTGCTATAAATGCATTAAGATCCGCGCTACAACGTATCGTCGTAAATGCATGAAATCCGCGATCCATTGATAATACGATGGAACAACTTGCACTTATTTGTATTTAAATCAAGATCAAATTTTAAGCTTACCATCGTCCCAGTAATAATATGTACCGTACACAGAATTGTTTAAGCGCTCCCGACACGTCATTTATGTAATTTAGAGCACTGGAACGATGTATGCCAGTGATTGCTAGTTGGAGAGCGCGACGTGGCGGCAGTGAAATTCGAATATTTTCAAAGTCCCAGGGGAAAAAAGATCGGCCGCAGCGATAGTCGTCTAGCGGTCCGTCACTCGTAGTATTATTATTATCGGATGCGAATGAAGATAGAATCGTGAACTAGCTACAAGATACAATTTGTCTGGTATAATTTGTTTCCGTCGCTAATTATCTCGTATATCTCCTCCTTATCTGTCAGAAGCGATCCGCCGCGCGTCCCGTGCTTTCAATTTGCACCGCTGCTAATAGTAACCTTCGTTTTATTCGGCCGCGAGGTTCGTAATCGTGCGAAACTTATTTGAATACTATAAATCATACGGAGATCGCGAGCGATTAGCTTGCGTGACACAAATTGAAATCTCGCAGGTGCAATAGCAAATACCGGTCGAGAGTGCATAGACACACTCGACGTGCATGTCCATTTTCCCCCCGTAGATTTAGAACGCGTTCCTTGAATCGAACGAATGTGCATTTAACACGTTTGTCCCCGTTTGTTGCAGGTTACCACAGTTTGCCGTTTTAGCGAAGATTTTGTGCCTCCTGATGGTACGTATCAAACACTTTCCTATTCAATGTTTTACTTATCAGAGGATCACTAATGGCCCATTAACACTTTTTAATGGCTGTGCCGTATCGAAAAGAAGCTCAACAATTTTTCTCTAAAAGTTATCTCGTTATGTTACTGGCAGAGCCTTCTCGGCATACGATTGAAATTGTTGTTCTTGTTAAATGGTTAATTAAGAAATTTTCGCACGTGAATTTTCTATATAAACATTCATTTTCTGTATATTATAAAATTGCCATTAATTTCAAATGTTTTCTCAGACAATTATCTAATTCTTCTTGAGGTATGAAAATGCAAGTGGCAGCTTTGTGTTTCAATTTTGTTAGATCGAAATGTTACAAAACGACAGAGTTTGTTTGTCTCAAAATTTAATTCCCTGGAACATCGACTGCTGGTTGCCATTGTTACAAAAAAACTGGAAAAATTCAAATTGTTTTGCAAACAGTTTCATACAGTGCAGAATACGAAATCTTCACAATATTCAATTATAGAAATGGCGACAGCTCGAAGTAGAGAAGCCAGTCTTTACCACGAAACACAACTTTAAATATCTATAAAAGCTATAATAATTGATATATGTATAAAAAAACGTACCACTAAATTATGGGAAATATTATCGAGAATATTTTGTTCGAGTCTAAACAAAATCGATTGTGAAATAATACAGGTTTTGTGTTAACAAAATCCAAAGAAGACATTCTCGTCAAAAAATCGCTTTGCCGCAACAACATATAAACTTTGAACGAATGAAAATGTGGAAAAATATGGTGGTTGGATAGCGTGCTCTGTTTTTCGTTTCACTAAGCCCCGGCTCTATCGAAAAAAGTATTTTCGCCCTGGAACCATAATTTCGGGGATATACCGGTGACCCGGTTACGTTACCTTTAACGAGCCGTGTAAAATTTGAACGAGGGCTTTGGCCGCGTTCGTGCGGAATCCGTAAACTCGCATACTTTAGTTGTTCCGACGGATACGTAAGCGATATAAGATACGTGCCAGAGCTTTGTACACTGAATGGTGACTAGGTCAGATCGTAGATACCCGGTGCACGAGACCGGGTCGCCGTTTAGGGTAGGATGGCGTGTCGAAAGTTCATCCAGGTCCTGGTAAATCGTCGGTTAAATTGCCGAGCACCTTACCTGTCATAGATTAATGACCGGTGCTTCTACTCCTACGCGTTAGAGCGTAGGTTTCGAGCAGCCCTTTGTCGGCCGCGAGCCCTTTGATACCTTGTCATGTACAATGATTCTCGATGATTCGTGTTCCGGCTAGGATCCGTACAGTTTTACTATGAGTACTATATCAAGAGCTCGAAGCGGGTTTCGATTTTATTGCATCAATTAGGTACAACATTGATTGAGATATTAATCGATTTTTCTGAAACATAAATGATTTGTTCGATCAGTTTCGAAATAGTTTCTATTAGATGATTGCATAAGTTCGTGCCCGATTTGAAAATAAAATTGAATGGTTAAATTTTAAAGATTGGTTAAAAATTTGGTTAAAGATTGGTTAAATTAAAATTACAAATGGTTAAATTTTCTACAATTAGAAAAGAATGGTGACTGTACGTATAATTGATTAATGAAGTTGCATTCTTTAACCCCTTGGCTAACGATATCGTGTCTGACTCGCGATGAAGATTCTGATACAGATTGTAATAAAAATGTATGTAAATAATTTCCTATAACCGAAATAAGATTCTATTTTGGTTTTGTTAATGTACAGCTATTGGAGAACATATTTTTTAGGAAATTATAATCTATAAAAAAGTTATAATCATTGAAACCGTAAAAATAAATCGTAGGACAAGGGGATAAAATTTAACCATTGAATTTTATTTTCAAATCGGGCTCCAACTTATGCACTCATCTAATATTTTGCGTAAACATCGCCAGTTTGGTTAGAACTGTAATTATTGATATGCATAAAATTGTTTTTTCAAATTGTCACATCTTGCAATTTATTACGCCAGCTATAAAGCGACTATGTAATAATGCGTCGTGTGCAACAACCTACAAAAAGTTGAATGGAAAAATACTGCAACCGCAACCGTGTGATTGGTATTTAGAGGATAGGAAAGTGGCGAGTTCGTAACTGTCTGTCTGCAGTTTCAAATGCGATCGGTTTGCAAGAGAAATTGCAGCAAGATAACTTGAAAACACAAGATCCAATTTCTAAGTTAATCCGGGCAAACCCTGCAAGATAAAATAAATTCTGAAAATAACAAATAAGACAAATTCTAAGTGGATACTATTCCAATTCCGAAACTCAGTTTCTGAGCTAAATCTTTAAATAATAAGCATCTCCTACTAAAATTCGATTTAGTAGGAACTGAACTAAATCGTTTGTAGTCTAATCATTTAAAATACTAACTAAAATTAATTTTTTATTTCGAAAGTAATCCCAGAAAAATACTATAAAAACCGGATTCGAAAATATTAATTAAGGATTTTGATGAGTATATTTGAATAGGTCTGACAATGAATAAAGAGCAACTTGTTATTATTACTTGTGATTTGTCACTGGGTTTGTTTAACATTTCTCTGGCATGAAGTAATTTTCCTTAGATTTGTTACAATCCTATGTTAATTTACAATGTCTACCGATGCTTATTCATATGCAAATTTCATTTCATACGTGTGCCACGTGCAATCGATAATGCGAGATGCCGAGTTACTTCGCAGCTAGTATAATCGCACAGGAAATACTTGGCGTCTAAACCGAATATTTAAAAAATGATTGATTTATAGAGATACACCTGCCTAGAAGGGCTTTTGTATTTCTTGTAAAGCTTATCAATGAGATAGATAGTCGTTGCTGCCGCATCTTTTTCACCTCAACATGTTTCACTTTGTTTTGTTGAATTACTTGGTAAATATTTGTTCGAGAGAGCTTATGAATGAAATACTTCGGCGCCATCGTTCATATCGGGAACACAAGAACACGACTTTTATCGAAAGGAATCAATTTAATCAACGCATAGCAACGTCGCGATAAATAAGTAACAAAGTTGATATCTTGTATTACGTCGATACCCAAGTAACCATACCTGATCTAAACCTATCCCTCTCAAGATAATGTTGACGTTTGTGATAATTCAAGCTTACAACTCACACATACAACATACGAGCTTATAAATTTTTGAATATATCGGGTTGGCCAGAAAGTTCGCGCGGTTTCTGGTGCTACTTCACTTTAGGCGTTCCAAAATGCTACTAATTTCAACTTGTTTGCTAAAAACATGTAGTTCCTTGACGGGTAACAATTAACCTCAAATTATATCTACAAAGTTTGTTAATCCTGTTCAGTTGGTGAGTCTCGCGGAAGTTGAAGCATGGATTTCAAATACACAAGTTTTATCATTTTCAAATCTTCAGAATTTCAAATGCTGAAGACTTCGCAAGTCTTCGTTAAGTTAGTCGCTAACAAAGACATACCGAAGACAAACCTGTGTACCTGAAATTAGAATCGGTAAAATAAAGAACGCCGTCTAGCCATCATAACATCTCCGCGTCGCCACTCCTGAAATAAAAGAACTGCAGATTCTACAGCCATTAATGGACAGCTCGTGTTCGCTCGTTAACAAATTTCGGCATCGCTATACGCCCTTTGTAGTTCCCGCTATAACGACATGCCTCTGTCCTTCTTCGGCATTTTCACTTCTGCAGATGAATCGCAGAAAAGCCTTACAAGGGACGAACGACCAGACGAATGATTCGATGCCGTGATATGCGAGTCGTCCGTAAAAATGTTCTTGTTTGGAGTCGTGAAAGACCCGTGACGCCCTTAACGATTTCGCTTTCGGTCGTCTCGCACCGAAAACACGTCTCGCATATTCTTATTTGCTCTCGTCCTTTGAACGTTTTCAAGAATTGGCGGTCTCTCTTTTTGCGTGCTCACGGAAGAGTCAACCGTAATCCCTAGACTGCAAATCCTTATGCAATTTTTCCTCTTCATACGTTATTCCATGAAAAACAGAACGCGGACAAAATTTCTTGTAATAACTAGAAGATTCTTTCTAGTCAAAATTCAAGAGTCAACAATAGTCGTAGGCCTTTGTGCAAGTTTCCGTTTGACTTGATCGAAATCAGAACGAGGGAAAAATTTCTTTTACTAACTAGATTTCTTCTAGCAACATTTCATGACTGAATACTAATTCCAACGTTGATCACAATTAAGTAATATATTAGATGATTGCATAAGTTCGAGTCCAATTTGAAAATAAAATTCAATGGTTAAATTTTAAAGAATACAATTTTATTAATCAAGTGTACATGTAGTTACCATCCTTTTCTAATTGTAGAAAATTTAACCGTTTTTTAATTTTAATTTAACCAATCTTGAACCCAATCTTTAACCAAATCTTTAACCAATCTTTAAAATTTAACCATTGAATTTGATTTTCAAATCGGGCACGAACATATGCAATCGTCTTTTAAAATGATTTTATTGCATCAATTAGGTACAACATTGATTGAGATATTAATCGATTTTTCTGAAACATAAATGATTTGTTCGATCAGTTTCGAAATAGTTTCTATTAGATGATTGCATAAGTTCGTGCCCGATTTGAAAATAAAATTGAATGGTTAAATTTTAAAGATTGGTTAAATTAAAATTAAAAAATTGTTAAATTTTCTAAAATTAGAAAAGAATGATGACTATATGTATAATTGATTAATGTTGTTAATTAATATTGTGTCTGACTTGTGATGAAGATTCTGATACAGATTCTAATAAAAATGTATGTAAATAATATCCTATAGCCGAAATAAGATTCTATTTTGGTTTTGTTAATGTACAGCTATTGGAGAACATATTTTTGAGGAAATTACAATCTACAAAAAAGTTTTAAACATTGAAACTGCAAAAATAAATCGTAGAGTAAGTGGTTAAAATTTAACCATTGAATTTGATTTTCAAATCGGGCAGGAACTTATGCAATCATCTAATATCTTGCGTAAACATCCTCAGGTTGGTTATAACTGTAATTATTGGTAGCATAAAATTGATTTTTAAAATTTGAATTGCACATCTTACAATTTATTACGCCAGCTATAAAGCGACTATGTAACAATGCGTCGTGTGCAACACCTACGAAAAGTTGAATGGAAAAAACAAATCGTAGGGTAAGGGGTTAAAATTTAACCATTGAATTTGATTTTCAAATCGGGCACGAACATACGCGATCATCTGATAGATTCAAAAATGAAAGAGTTAAATGTATCAGATTTACATGAAAGACTTAAATTGAAATGTAATATGAAGGTTGTTGATGAAACAACACACACAAACACTGCCAGTCGACCTGTTAATTTTTGTTAATGTGGACAATTATTTACGTTCGCGAATGTTGCATATACCAGAGATGCACGAAGTAACGTTAACCACCTTTTTCAATGTTGCTACTGTCAATTCACTGTTATGCCATAACTTTTCAACATCTGTGACGCGAGTCGTTCAACCGTTCGGTTAATTCAAGAAGCGTTTCGTCCGAGATTTTTCTTGTCAGCCGGTACAAGTTGTAGCGGCATCATCGCAGATGTCTGGAATGTTGCCGATCACTTTGTACAGTGCGAAATTGTTTACAATTGCAGGTGGTGATGTGCGGGGCGGTGCCGGCAATGGTGCGCTCCGTGAGTCTGTACTCAACTTGCAGCAGCGGCAATGTTACCGTAATCGGCCGCTCAGTCAAAGCCGTTGGACGCAGTGATCACAATGCACCCTACCGTAAGTAAGACCATAATTAATCACGTGTCTTCGACAAATAAATTTCACGCGTCCTCGAAAGTGAGAAGCATTTGACCGAACTCGTTGATCTCCCGAGCACGAACAACACCTTTAACGTCAATCGCAGGCACAATTATTTCTACGCTTTCTTTAACACTAGAAAGACTGAAACTTAGTATATACCTACATTGCCCCAAAGCAGTTAAAATGACTGCATTGCGAAAGAATAACTAATGTGTAAAGAAATTTGTTTAAAATTAACTTTTAATATTTTTTATATTATTTACAATCATACATAGCGCGTTCAAGGGGAACGAGGCGCGTGGGCAGGCCTGGCATAAACATTCGAATAACAAGTACTACTTTAGTTATATCGAACAACTGCAACTTATCAAGTATATGCTCAAATCGACAATTTATCATGAACTTGTATGTTATCGTGTGACGGTAATAAAAAAAAATATAAACTGTTATTCCAATCCAGAGCCGAACTGGCCATATAAGAAATTTACTCGATTCAATAATAAAAGTCATTTGATTATTTAAAATTTTCCAAGTAGTCAAAATGACTGCTTTTGGGCAATACAGGTATAACACATATATATATATATATATATACCGGAAATGAAGGAGGGGGAGGCAACTACAATGATTAATAAACGCATTTATATGTTGTACAAAAAGTCACAAAATTCTAAGAAACTGTGTCATTATATACATAATTGTTTTTCTAATTGAAATTGAAAAGCAGTCAAAATGACTTCCTTAGGCAATCTAGTGTTAATAATATTAATTATTCTTGTTGGGCATGTTTAACTTCATACGTAAATTTATTATTGATATTTTAATATTATATTAACAGTAAACGTACCGAGCCAAAATAGTAACAGGCACATGTTGCCTTATGAAAATGACAAGATTTAATTTATTTAGAGTTTGCGTGGTTGTTATTGTATCATGTGCTCTAATAAAGAGATTTGTTAAATCATTTCTTATGAAAGCATCGTTATAATTTCAATAATTGTGAAATAAAAAATCTAGAAACGGTCATTTGATCGGTCGTGGTAGGTTTAGTGTTAACTCTCTATAAAAATCATTGTTGATGATTATCATTGCAATAATAAGATTATGTATAAAGTGTAAATAAGCACAGATAATATTATTAAAAAAAATTTAACAAAACAAGATTTTTAATATACCACATTTTTAAGACGAACTAAAAAGTATAAAATAATGTTTCCTAGCCCCATGCAGATACTCCCGAAAATTTGTGATTGTGAATTTTTAATAGCTACGAAAATACTTGTAAGATTTAAGACGAAAAAAGCAATAGATAATTGATGCATGAATAGTTCACCTAAGTCGCTAACAATTTTATTCCACTATGAAATGATATGAACCGTTGTGTGGTATTTTCTCAACGGCAGCTTCTCTTTATACACTCCTTACTATTATCTTGCGCCTCACGGTTTTTTCGTTTTAAATCTTACAAGTATTTTCATAGCAATTAAAAATTCACAATCACAAATTTTCAGAACTATCTGTACGAGGTTAGGAATCTGTACCGGTATAGGAAAAATTATTTTATACTTTTTAGTCCGTCTTAAAAACGTGGTATATTAAAAAAAATTTTTCATTAAAATTTTTTCTCTAGACGCACAGTCTTTTAAAATTTGTTGTTTAAATATTACATTGTCATCCAGTTCTGAACTATATTTGAAGTTTCTAGTCTGTAGCTCATCGGGAAGTTAGTTTAAAATGAATTGCAAAATTTCTACCGAACAGAAAAGCAGACATGAAAGCGAGTTAATGAAAACGTGGTAAAAAGAATGCAACTGATGCTGGAAAATGTTTTTTTGTCGCATTCAAATGCATGAACAATTTAGAAATGAGGATGCACGAAGGCATTTGGACCCTCGTTAGAGAATAAGGTCGGCCACGCGACAGCGACACAAAAAGCAGCTTCCGACTAGGTAGAGCTCATCAACGTGTGTGGGTTCGTTGTGCAGGACGAGTCGATTGGTTAATTGAATCGGATCGGGTAGCAGGCTGGTGACGTTATCTCCCCGAATCGATAGTTTCGTCGACTAATAAGGATTCCGAACAAAAGAGTGGCGAACTCCTCAAAGAAATAAACGTCTGGGTCTAACGGCACTAAAGATCTTAATTTATAGCGATCCTTATCGATCGACCTAGGGTCACAGGGCCTTATCTCGTTCGCTCTCTTTCCCGGGAGCCGAGTTTTATCTTTACGAACTAATAACCAAGCTCCATTTCCGGGGAGTCTGGGTACGTGCACACGTACACGGGAAAGAACCAACAGAGAGCAAAAGAAAAACCGGTCATCGAGAACCCTGGATGAATTATCAGCGTACCGCTGCCTCGTTTCGTCGCGATTGTTTTCGACTAGACAATGCTTATCTCGCGTTTGGCTCTGCCGAAACGAACCTAAACTCGTTTCCGCTGCTTATTTATCGGGACAGCGTCGCCTTGGGAGTTCGTGGATGTTCTACCAAAATTGGGGCTCGTTGTATCAACACTGGAACCGGGAAACTTGTCGAAACGATCAGTGCCGAACTTTTTAATTCAGGATTACATTCAGATTTGACGAATGCATTCGCGAAAAGTTATCAAACAAAATTTCTTCGAATATTTAACTGGGACGTTTCGCTTTGAACACCGGCCTTGTCAGTGTCTAGGTGACAGAGGACAATGGTCGGAGGTCTGTCTTGGGTACCCATGTCCCCGAATTGAACATTGTGCTAAGTAAAGAACCGAAATAATTAAAAAAAAATTAGATATCCATGCTTCCAGCTGGAACCTCGTGGCCAGCACGCAACTTGGTTGATTTTAGGCGGCAAAACCGAATTACCCAAGGTGCTGGTTGCCAGTATCAGCGAGCAGGTATCGCGAGAGTGCGAGGCGGCTCCTCTCCCTCTTGCTCGCGAGGAAGGGGAGGAAAGACGGTCTGAAAGGAGGGAAGAAGGCTTGTGCAAATAGAGGAGCCAGGTTTCGCGCCGCACGCTGCGCCGCGTCTGCACCTCCCCGAGATCCATCACCTTCGTCCACCTCTTCCACCTTTTTCCACCTCCTCGGTCTTCTCCTGTTGCTGCCGGTCTGCCTCCACTCTCCACCTTTTCCTTCGGCGTCTCCTACCTTCGGCTCTCAACAAAACGAGCCGAGCTCTCCTCTCCTGGCTGCTAGCTGCTGCCTCGATTACTCAAGCTCCGTCCCGCGAAACAGACCAACGTTAGCCTGCATGGAACATTCAGACACCGTGAGAGCGTCCTTGAAAGTTTTGATCCTAACCGGCCGGGCCGAGCGACCGGGTGACTCCGGAGGATTCCTCTTCGCGAGTCGCCGCGCTCCGCCGGGGCTCGAGTTGATAATTAGCCTGAGCGTGGAAAAGCTGTTTGTTCGCGGACCAGCCGCTAATTAGTCACCTGGACTTTATGAATCTATTTTATGACGGCGTTGTCCGGACCGCGTGCTCGGGCTGCTCGCGATCAGGATGACTAATTAACGAGCGCGCGATAGTTTCAGGATTAATGGGCGATTCTGACGGAAACCGGTCAGAAAAGTTTTCTTGTAGGTAGTCTGCGATCTTGTAAACTCGCTGCTGAAATGTTCCGATCAAGTTCATGTAACAGCCGAGTCTGCGAGAGAGTAAAAAGCAACAACGTCTGTGTCGGGAGTCCATTATGTGTTGCTCGCAATTTATGGATTTTATAATTGGATGCCTAGGAGGTTAACGTCGGTTCATTGATTTGGTTAGTAGACAATTTAGCGTATATGGTAGCTGGCAACACACTTGAATTTGAAACGAAATTGCAATTGATCGTGCGAAGGCTACGAATTTGTTTCTACGAGTTCGAGAATGCGCATTTTCGCTAGAATACATTTCTGAAGAGACCAACTCGTACGTCAGAAAAAGTGCCGTGGATGTTCGATGTGGAATGATAAAAGAACCTATTCGTACCAGTGAACGTGTGATTAGATTCTAACGAACCAATACGCCGCCGAGACGTATCAATACACCGGAGACGATAATTCATAGATGTCAGGCGCTAGTCACCGACTTTTCATTATCTAATTAACCCGGCTAGCTCGAATGGTCGCATGGAATAGTTGTAATTATATAGATTCTCGTGACATTTTTATCGCGTGGAACGGCCTTAATTGGCCCGCGAAGGGGGTCTCATTCCCCTTAAACGTCTCGTGCAGTCACTATAGCTCATGATGCGACACCTCGCTGACCGATACGAAGAAACAGGACTACCGAGAGAAAGGAAACGAGAGTTACGAAAGAAAGAAAGAGAACGGTATCGAAAAAGGACGAAAGAGAGGATCTCTCTCGGAGGCTGCAGCGGTATTCGCTCGTCTTGGAATTTAATTATTCTAGTCCCTAAGGACTGTGATTATCGCGTCAGCTCGGCAAATCATGGCGTCAGTCGTCGCGGGGTTTGATCCGTGCTGGGACAACTGGGCATATTTCCTCCATTTCTGCACCGTTGCAATTTTGCGCATTGACGGAGAACGCTTCTGCGTCGAGGGCCGGCTTCAGGTGTTAACGACAGGATCGCTATTATACGTGCCAGGCTTATAACGAGAGCCTACACGCAGCTTTTCCTTCTTCTCTCGAGACCTTTTTACCCTTGTTCCTCTCTGCTTACGCAGTCGGTACCGGCCTACTCGGTTTCGCGTCGTATTATAGCTTTCATAACGCCGACGCCGTGAAATTGTGGCGCCCCAGTGGCTCTCAATCCGTCGTCCTTGGGCTGCCTAATTCGTTTCGGATTCCGATTCGAACCTTTAGTTCCATTTACCTCCTCGTTCTTCGATCAAACCCAATTTCTTCAAACAATCGGTTAAATTTGAGATGCGATTTAGGAGTTCGAGAAATATTCGAGTTCAAATTTTTACAGTCAACTTGCAGTCAAAATTATGAACAATCGAACATCATGCTATTTTCTAAGGACGAAACAACACCAGTCAATAACCAAAAAGCTCCGTTAAATTTCGTTTCTGATTTACGTTGAGAAACATGCGGTTATCTCTTTTTAGTCAGTCTATCTATTTTTGATCGATTCAGGCAGGTTTAGCACGATTAGAAATGTGTAATAATTGCTTGATATCAGGCTTGTTCATTGGGAAGAGTGTATCAGTTTCTCTCGTGAAACGTGCACGCTCCTTTCTGTAGCCGGGACGGCGAAAAAATGTTTTGACACCGGCTTTGAAGGCGCCCGGCGATGATCGGTTCCCTATGGGAAAAAAGCTATTAGTTGCGAACCTATAACGAACGAAGAATTGGTTCCTGTATCGCGAGAAGCACGTAGAAGTAATATATGGGATCCATTCTTCTTTCCCCTCTGTCTCGCTCTTTCCTACTTGCGCGCTCGGTCCGTCCTACCAGTTATTATCGGGGGTAATCGTGCCTAAAAGCCGGTGCCCGCTTTTGATTAAAATTGGCTTTTAATTCATTTGGCAGCCTCTAATCTCGTGGCGGCTTCGATCAGAGGAAACCAGAGCGAGAGAGGAGAGAGGGAACGGTTCGGGAACAGAAGACAGAGATAACCGGGCGCAAAAATTTAGTTCCTTCCACCCTTCTTCTTTTCTCTTGTTGCATATCGGCCGATTATGCCAGTAATATCATTAATAAATACCGTCCTGCTTCGGTAAAGCATCGCCAAACGGTTTTTTAAAGGCTAAACTGCATATTCGAACACGAATTTACATCTTCTTCATCGACCGTCGTTTTTATTTTTTATATTTACGGCGCAATATCTAAAGTGCAAGGAAATGTGTGTCTTAATAAAAATGAATAGTATTTTGAGGGGTTCGTACCTCAATTATTTACAAAGATTAATATAATTTAGGTCTAGAGGTTTATTTTAAAATCAGGCTAAATTAAGAAACAGTTAACGCGTCGAATGGACGGATTAAAATCTTCAGAAATAACGTCTCTAAATTACAGATAAGATCTTAACTGTGAAATATTTGCAATAATCGCTTTTATAAAGTTTGTAATAATTATGTAATACGGTTACAACATTTTCATGTCGCAACTTCGCGTACTTCTTCATTCAAGTACGTGTTACCATAAAAATCGTATGAAATCTGAATAAATTCAGTCCTGTTAATATCGTACAGAAATATACATCGGTGTCGTTTAGCGTTCGGTAGTTCTAGTGCGAAGAACTCATAGTCAAAATATGGTAGGTTTTCGAGTAGACTGAAAGTTTGAATTTGACGGTTGCCGGCCACTGCGCCGATGGCAAACGGAATAATTAATCAGCGCGTTACGGGACGAGGTTTGTTAATTGATAGACGGTGGACGGTAAAAGGCACGATGTCACGATCCGTGGGTTTTTCTACCTCGGTTTGCGGGCCACACGAGCGTGGATATAAGTGTCATGTGTAGAGAAAAGGAAGGAGGTAAGTCTGCAGGGTGGCCCATTTGCTGGAACCTCGTTAAATTCAAGTGGTTTTCGTCGGGTGCCTTCCCAACATCGAAATCAAGAATGTCCCCGAACTGCCTCGTAAAGTCTCTCTTTCTCCCTCTTTAACGCGACTCTCTTCTCCTCCTCCACATCTCTCTCTTTCTCTCTTGCTCTCTGTTTTTCTCTTATATTTCTTTTCCTCTCGCAGGCTCTCCTACCAGCCTCCAGGAACGAGTAAAAGCAGAAAAACCAGAGAGGACTTAATCTGAGACTCTGCTCTTTCTGACAAACCTACCCGTAGTCTATAGTCTGCACCAATTAATTGCGGTACTTTCCTTAATTAATTGGATTCACCTCTCGGTGGATGTCTATCGTAATGGTATCCCCTTCAGCCCGAAGACAAATTTGTTCGACTTACCACTGGTAATCTTATCTGGCCGAGTTGGGAATTAATCGTTACACAAACGGGGACGATATATTTTGTACACATCGACGCGCGACAATCGGTAATCAATAACTGAAAAGACCTCGCTAATTACTTTTTTAACCCTCCGGTGAATCCCGCGGGAAAAGTCACTGGCTCGAGCGAGACATTAAAAATTGACAACGCCTCGATCCAATTCCGCGAAATGAAACAAAACAATTTTCTCACTTGTATATTCTGTCATCGAAAGGAGGATTCATTCGACCGAACACAAAGACACTTCATTTTCAATCGCTGAAAGTATTACCAAAAGAAATATAATAAATGGATAATCGAGTTGCCGACACACGGGTTAAAGATTAAAAATCTACCAAGAGAACTTGCGTATTTATATATTTTTAAATCAAAATAAGAATTTATGAAACCAATTTTTTTTATTTACGAGAAACAAGAGTAGGTGCAACAGATTAAAACTATTCGAGAATGTTAACGTACTAGTTTCAACTTATGAAAATTATGAAAAGGAAAGGATTCGTACTTGGCCCTTCTGGCTTGTTATTCGTGTTATGCAAACAATTCTTATTTTAACGTTGACCTATTTCTTTATACGTTGAGCTACAGTCTTACGTAATTCATCCGAATAGAACGATAACACTGCGTACCGGATACGATCATATCAATTTTATCAAATTTTCTAATGAAGAAATTCTCGATGGTCATTTCCTGAGATGCCGACGAGTGGACGCGATTAATTAATTAATCTTAATATTATTGTTCTCCCGGAAGATCGATAAAATTTCATGTGAGTGCCAGTACACCGCGTACCACTTTACCCGTTATCGAATCAGAAATCATAGGGCGAGTTTGAAAATATCATAATTCCATGGCCGCGCTCACCGAATGACTACGGACACGTAATGAGCGCTATCAACGGAGAAACTTGTATCACAAATATGACAAACAAGCGCCGAACTATCCTCGGAGTCTCCCGTTTTCCGTTTCGCGACGTCCGCTTTCTATTACGCGGGCACGATGTATTTACCTGAGAAAGTAGCAACGGAAGAAAGCACGGCGATAACAACCCGAAACTAATACCGTCCGACTCAAAGGATGATACGTGTGTGCTATTTCCTCGTTCCAGTTACCCGTTACCAAACTCCTATACTTCCGATACCTATTTAGCCGGCCGGCCGAGGCAATCGCAACGAAACTTCGATGGTTCGTCCTGAAACGATGATCACCCCTCCCGAATAAGGAAGGCAAGAATCGTTTGTGCATTGCAGTTCTGACGGTAATAGTGTATACTGTCGCGTAACCGTTCGCCAGTCCAGGGAATCTTAACATTCTCCCGAAAAGATCAAGATCGTCGATATTTGCCGAAAATCCTTCGGGATCCGTCGATAAAACTGTCTCGTTTCTAATGATTCTTTTATGAAACCTTCACTGACACGTACGTGGCATTTTTCTGATTAACCCTCCATTGCATGAATTTGTATGACTAGTTGAACAAAATATATATGGCTGTTAGTCTACTTAAAAATGAGTGTGGTCAGGAAACAAATAATACAATTTTATTAGAAAATGCTGTTGATTCCATTTTATGACTGTTCCTGTATGGGAACTTTATACATATGCGGTTTTATTCATAAGCGTAATGTTCTCACTTGGAACATTCATCCAACATGCTCAGAGTCTTCGGTATTGTCTATTTAATTTTCTATAGCACATTTGAAATTTAAGTCCCCAATTGGAAACGGAATGCAATATAGTGTTCAGATGATAGGTTCCGATAAACGAGGTTCCACTAAATCGTTAATTACACGAGTAACCACGAATTGCATCGTGTTTGGTCTCGTTCTACTCAGAAAAATGTGACAGATATTCCGGAAAAGGTTTCATAATGAAATAATTAGAAGCAGCACAGAGTTACGGCACATTTATACTTCTAGACTCGTTAGCGATCGAGCTTCCAAGGTAGACCCCGCGATGCCGGGGATAAATTTTACAATAGCAATAAATCAGAACCTTCATAGTCCCAGAACGTCTTTCGAGACAATAGGGAACGAGGATGGAGGATACAGCTCCGAAAAAGTGAAAACGCGCGTTCGCTCTTGAAATCGTCGAGATGTTCGGAAAGGTAGGCGCGTTGCACCTGTTCGTCGGCCCGTTTTTTTCGTTATCCGGAACAAAGGAGTCAGTGCTGCTTCTCGGTCGACAGAATTTCGTAATAGTTGGTGCGAAGAAAAAGAGAAGGAGAGGCAGACGGCGTTGCACTGAAGAGACAGAACGCAACGTGCACTTCGGGGTCGAGGCACGACAGGACCCGCTAAGTGGCAAAGTACACACCGGTCAGTCTGTGCCACCTTCATTAGCACCAACTAGCCGCGCGGCGGTAGGCTTAGCTAACCTTTTCTTCCTTTCCCAGTGCCGAACGGTGCCGGGAAGAGGGCCCCGAAGCATCGATGTAGGTACAACTCGCGCCATAAACCTCGGCAATATCTCTTCTCGGAAATACGCCTTGCTCGCATACTGAACCACAAAACGGTTTGCCTACTGCGTCCTGTCATTTGTCCCGATAACTGATGTCCCTCGGCTAGGTGCACGGCTTTCTGAGCCGACGCGACGTCGTCGACTTTCTTCCATGAACCTCGCCGACGACGATTGCGTCCTCTGTGTCCCGCGAAGTCCCGTGAGAATCGGCCGCGCGAAAATCTCCGGAAAGCCGTTCTTCAGGGAACTCTCTGTGGAATGTTTCCGACGAGAGTACCGACTTACCGCTAACTTCATTATTCGTACATTTCACGTGGGAAACTTCTTCATCGACGATCACGTTATTTAAAAATACAATATCCAGCTGAACGAAGCTATACGTCGATGTCCACTCGATATTGCATTCACGAAGTACTAAATAAATTGCCGAGAGGTTTTATTGTAATCGTTTAATCGAAATTATTGTGCTTTTATGTGTTGCAGAAAAACTTACGACACAATCCGAAGACTTCAGTAGGAAACTGTACATCTTCGCGGAAAAGAGCCAACGATACATTTGCTTCAACAAGCGAGGGAGACTCGTCGGCCTGGTAATTACACGGCTACCAATTAGTAGACATGTTTCGTCACCGCTGCCGAGCGAGTAGATTTATATGCGACTGAAAATGCACCGGATTGCACAGATAGGACTTTTACATTAATCGCTCGCGTTATCGCCGTCGCCGGCGAGCGACTTGGACGTGTTTCAAAGATAGAACACTGTCGTGGATCGGAAACGAACAATTTTTCTAACGTGGATTGTAAACGTGAACGTTTAAACTGTTTAAAGCGATATTCTTGAATATGTAAACCGATTGGCGAGCATTCCAAACATTTTTCCGAGACCTTCGGTAGAATCGGTAGGCCATGATCAGACGCGCGGAGCAAATTCCTGTTCGGTAGCACGCGTGCTCGACGCGTCTTCGTGTTCAAATAATAATTGAAATGTAAAACAAATCATTGATTCGTAAATCAGCGAGCAAAGTTGGGAAGTCGTTGTTGCACGAGTCGCAAAGGTGAAAAATACCTGCGAATGTCCCCGGATAGCCTAAGCTGGCACGCATCGGAGAGAAAGTAGTTAAGAAGAGTGTATTGTTTGGTTGCAGCGTAAGAAGCAGAAGGGGCCGATGTGCCAGTTCAACGAGTTGTACAACGGCTCGTACCTGAGGTACCGAAACGTGGAGGACAGTTCGCGGTACCTGGGCTTCAACAAGAACGGCATGCCGATGAAGAATCCGCTGGGCCGGCAGGAGTGTTTCAACTTCATCAAGTACAACCCTCACGCGGACATCGACCAGCACAACAGCTTGATGAACGCGGACATGGGCGCTATGGAGCCGCGGGATCCGTACCTTGGCTCGAAGAAGCCGTCGCCGGTGATGAGGGCCACGAAGAATTCCCTGTTGCAGGTCGGCAGTACGAGGGAGATCATCCACACGACGCATCGTTACCGGCACTCGAATCGCTGGAAGATGCCGCGGGACGAGAAGCTCTCGGCGCCCCGAAGACGGCACGAAAGTCGCCTGTTCGTCGAGGCCAGCAAGTATTGAGCCGCCACGGGCCAGGGCTCGCCGATCAAGACTGCCTCCTCCACAAACCCGTGAGACCCTGAGATCGGACTGCCGAATACGCTGGTAGAACGTATGGTCGCGATGTCAGGAACCCACTAAGAATTAAAGAAAAGAATTAACAAAAAGAACAACAACAATAAAGCGGCATCACTTGAAACGCGCGACGCAAAGAAGCACGCGCTTCGATTGATCGCAACGATTAAAGCTGGCTATCGCCCTTCCGCGTCTTTAACACACCTGCTCGGAACCGCGTGCGCCACCTCTCCCTCCTTTGCCACCTGACAAAGAAAAGAAATAAGAAATGTGAGCCTCCCAGAGATAGGATCGAGAGCCGATCGATCGATCGATCGGATTCACAACGAAGAAAACGGGAGCCGACGAGCGCCGCGCGCGGACCAGCAGCCAAAAAGACGATCTTACCTGATAGAGCTTTCGTTACGCGTCGTTAGATTCTATTTCATACTTGCCCCGACTGAATCCTTTCAGGCAAGTTACGCGCGCGCTACCATTAATTTCCCTCCTTCTCTACCCTAATCCACCCTTACCCCTACCCCTACCCCTAGCCCACACGTTCCGTTCCATCGCTGGATACTTTCTCATTAGTTCACACCGGACCGGTGTCCCATCACACCCGATCATTTCTACTCTATTCATTTCCACGAATCGTCTCGCGCGCGCACTCTCTCGAGTCCCACACTCGAGACCGAAAACGGAAAGCCGACAACAGTCTCGAGGGAGCGCGAGTTCGTTAGAAAGCAGGGCTTGGCAACTGTTTAAACGCCGATTTCGATTCGCGTAACGACCGTGGAGAACCGAAATTCTATCGACTGCTACGAGCAACCAGAATTTTCGAGTATCAGCCGTTTCGGGCGCAATTTTGGTTCTCTTATCGATTCCACAGTCGAAGCGAACAAGCTCATAGTTTTCTCTTGCACGCTCTATTTTATTATTCAAGATAGGAAGAGAATGAATAGAAGTTTGGATGCTGGAACGCATGAAAGTAAGTAAAGTTTCAAAATTTTTCTCGGAGATAATTACCGAACGAAGAGTGCTAATCTTCTTGGGATATGTAGATATACTTTGCAGCTTCGTGTTTGTAAATCGACTTTCTAAATGGAGATGGTAATTAATGCCTCTTACGTAGTCCAACGAATTGGTAGAAAATCGTTTATGGTGTCTGACTTTGTTAACTAACGGTGGGTGCGTAGAATGAATTTGATCGCACGAACTAAAACAAGAATCGATTCTAGAATCGTGTTGGAACTGACACACGACGGGACCGATTTGATAACCAAGATGGAAATCGTAGAGGCGGATAGTTGGGAAGCATGCTCGTAGCAGTCGGTCAGGTTCTTCGCAATCAGAGTCTTTAACAGCAATTTTAGACAGTGATTTCGAGAACTGTTTCAAGCCCTGCCGAAAGTCAAGACAGAACGACGGTCGTCTAGCGGCGGAGCACCTACAAGTTAGCGATCGGCCTAAATCGTTGCACAATCGGACAGCTTGTGCTTCAACTAACTATGTCGGACCGCGATGAAGGCGCGGGGAGACACGCGTGCCTGGAAGTGCTTCCTTTGGCTTCAACCTCGACGAAGGTTGCAGCAAACCGGTGGTTTTGGGATGTCTTGACGGTTTGCATCGACGTGTCGACGGTTTTCGTCGCTGTTTCGACAGTTTGCGACGCTTCCCTCCGGGAGCATCGCCAGTACTAAAGGTTTGCGCCGGTACGTCGATTTGTCAACGGTTTGTCGAAGAAGGAAGTGCTCCCGAGGAAGAACGTAACTCTCCCCGTCGACTCGCGGAGTAGAGTGCCGCGCAAGACTCTCTCGCTCGCTGTGCTAATTACGCCGCCTAATGTAGCGTGCGTGCGTGCATGCGTGCGTGCCTGCTTACATGCCTGCCTGCCTGTCTGCTGCCTGCCTGCTTGCCTGCTTGCTTGCCTGCCTGCATGCCTGCGTGTATGAATAATGTGTGCGTGCTTGCGTGCTTGCGTACGTGCTCGCGACGTACACGCAGTTCTCACCGTTGCGTCGATGTTGAAGCTCGCGGTGCGGTCGCTTCGGAATCGCTGTTTTATTCACGACTGCTCCAATCACTGAAAACTCCTCACCGGGGATTGACAGCTCTGCTGGGAGCGGATTCGAGCTCCCAGCTTAAACGGGTTTCGGAAACCATCTCGGTACGACGATTATTGCAAATTCTACTACCTATGGCTGATAGATGTGTGCGGGAACCCGAAAACTTCGGGATTATCGAATTGGTCGGAACGGATCGGGACAGGTCGGGTTCCTGAAAATTTCGGGATTCTCGAATTGGTCGGGACGGATCGGGACAGGTCGGGTTTCTTGAAATATCAGGATTCTCGAATTGGTCGGGACGGATCGGTACAGGTCGGTTCCCTACAAATTTCGCGATTCTCGAATATGTCGGAACGGATCGAGATGGATCGGTACAGGTCGGGTCCCTGAAAATTTCGGGATTCTCAAATAGGTCGGGACGGATCGGGACAGGTCGGGTTTCTTGAAACATCAGGATTCTCGAATTGGTCGGGACGGATCGGTACAGGTCGGTTCCCTGCAAATTTCGCGATTCTCGAATAGGTCGGAACGGATCGAGATGGATCGGTACAGGTCGGGTTCCTGAAAATTTCGGGATTCTCAAATAGGTCGGGACGGATCGGGACAGGTTGGGTCCGTGAAAATTTCAGGATTCTCGAATAGGTCGGGACGGATCGGGACAGGTTGGGTCCCTGAAAATTTCGGGATTCTCAAATAGGTTGGGACGGATCGGGACAGATTGGGTCCGTGAAAATTTCAGGATTCTCGAATAGGTCGGGACGGATCGGTACAGGTCGGTTTCCTGAAAATTTCGCGATTCTCGAATAGGTCGGAACGGATCGGTACAGGTCGGGTCCCTGAAAATTTCGCAATTCTCGAATAGGTCGGGACGGATCGGGACAGGTTGGGTCCGTGAAAATTTCATGATTCTCGAATTGGTGGGGACAGATCGGTACAGATCGGTTCCCTGAAAATTTCGCGATTCTCGAATAGGTCGGAACGGATCGAGATGGATCGGGACAGGTCGGGTCTCTGAAAATTTCAGGATTCTCGAATAGGTCGGGACGGATCGGGACAGGTCGGTTTCTTGAAAATTTCGGGATTCTCGAATAGGGTGGGACGAGTTGGGTTCTCAAGTTTTGTGATTCCTAAAAATTGTCGGAATTACTCTCGAGTATCTCGAAAAAAATTCGCGGTTCGTCCCAACACGACAGTTTCAGATTCTCACACACGTATGAAGCCCAGGTATCTTTGCACGACAGAATCTCGCTTATCCGAGTTTGTAGACGAGATCTATCGAGATCATTTAAGAGTTTCGATAACAGAGGTTCCCAGCTGTTCCTCTTAGTCCCCATAAATAGAGACGATGGAAAAATGAAGGTTCCGTTTGTACCTGTGTTTGTAGAACTGAGAATTCGTGGTGGATAATAATGGTGTATCTGATGCATCGAATTGTTCGGATAAGCGGGAGTCTATTAAATCGTCGATCCAGAATATTTTTTTAGCCTGTCGGTTTTGAGACAGACGGACACCAAAGTTGATTTGGTTACGCTCTCTTTATCCGTTTCTTGCCGAATAACATTTTTGAACCGCGTATGGTACGTACACACGCATGATGCGCATACTCTGCAACCTGACACACACACACGTACACATAGACAGAATACAGAAGTTGTTGAATTTATTCTTAATGTTACGAATACTTTATTACGAACAGTAACGTCGAAGTTTGATCGAAAATGGAGTTGGTTTATAATTGTATGACGGAATAATTTATTGAAATTGATGCAGAATTGAGTACTACGTCTGAAGCGATCCTTTATTTATGAATCTATTCTGTACCGTTCTGTAGAAATTGAAATTGACGGGATGTCGATCTAATCGATATTATCGCCAGTCTCGATCCTCGTTTATCACGATTCAAAGAAATCTTATTTACCGAAAAGAAAAAGCACGACCTGTCGGTCATCTACAACGCATACATATACAAACACAAAGAGACACAGAGACATACGTACGGAGACAAACACAAACACACACACACATACAGTTTACCCGTTTCGAGTAAAGGAAAACAATCGGTCTACAGAAGAGATACGATAGCATATATATTTTTAGTAAACCTACGGCAAAACAAAGTTTCGGGAAAAGCGGACGAACAATAACGGGATCCCCGAGCGATTTTATACAAGATTATAACCCTCCGACAAATAATAAACGAGATTACTTTCTGTCGCGGCCCACGCGTCGCGTCGAAACGTTGTCATTTCACACAGAACGTCTATTTTCTGATAGGAGTGAGAGAGTAATAAGATAAAGAGATAAAAAAATGACAAAAAAAAAGAATAAGAAGAAGACTATTTACCGAGAATGTGTATCGGCCTTAAAACTGCGTGTTCGTATACGAGCTTCTGTATTTGTGTGCATTTTCCGCGGTGCGTATGTACTTACCTCTGGAACGCGTGTGAGTGTGTGTAATATATTACAATGATCGTTACTGAAAACAAATTTAACCCTTAGGACGCTATCGCAGACTGTATTACTAGGTTAGGTACACGATTATTAATGACGCGGTGGCGACTCGACGAAAACCGTGTCAGGTGTGCGTTTTTCCCGACTTTCTTCGGGTGACACCCGGTACGTGTCCCGGTCCGCGACGGGCCGGTGTGCAAAAACAAAAGAAAGACAAAGATGAAAAAAAAAAAGAAAGAATCCAAACGAGCAAAACCACCCCTGAATCGTTGGTTATTCACAGACTCGCCACGCAAGGAGCGCCCGCCCTTATTCTCCCAAAAAGAAATCGTTCCCTAGGTAGCTTATTTATTGAAATCACGTTTAGATACTACGGAAAAGAAAAACCAAACCGCCCGAGAAAAACTACCCTTTTTCCTCGTACGTGTATGGAAATGTGCGCTGCTCTCTTTTATTTTACTCATCCACCAATCATCCCCATACACCATGCACCCCCATTCGTCTAGAATTTACTTTTCTACGTTTGTCGAGATCATTCATGCTTTCCCAACATCACCCCCTACCCCCGACGCTCTTCCATGATCCCTTTTAGTCAAGTTTTTGTTTCATCAGCCCTCGAACTGTCGGAAATCGAGGTTTACCACCGTCATCCACGTTGCAGGGACTTGGGAAACATGATTTACGGGTTTGATACTGATGCTGTGCTAGCGAACATTTTTCCGAAACTGATCGTCACGTATACCGGTGAAGACAATGACAAGTAGACTGCGGATTTTTATGCGAAATAAACATTTTCTTCGTCGATTTCAAGAAACACGAACTGAATATAAACATCTTCCCTTCTTTAAAAATTGTATACAGCTGAAAATTATGTATCCACATCCTTGAATTCTTGCAACGTCTTTATTGTTTTAAATTTCACCCTCTCATTTTTTCTATAAATGCATAAAATCCGCAGTCTAACGATCAGACACGTTGATTATTACTGGAACAAGGGCTTCATTCCCCGAAGATGATTCAATGTCTTTGAAAAATCAAAGAGAAATTATTTGAGAGTTTCGTGATAGATATTTAACATTTATAATAATTTCAGTCGCGAACAAATGAGTTCGATGAAAATTATTATTCTTTCTCGACGTACCAAATGTCTACTCCGATATTAACAGTATTAAAAGTATTAAATAACATTGTACGCGAAACAGGACTATTTAATTGTCTTTATTAACTAAGCGAATAACAACCCTGAAAATTACAGGTTAACAAATCTGTTTCACGTGCAATGCTGTTTAGTACAAATATAATATGGAGTCCTTATCCTAATCATTTCCGGAGTGTCTTTATAATTCCCGTAGTTAACGAGTATCTACAATTCTGGTAGGCTATTTTTCTGTTTCATCCAAAATTGTAAAATATTCTATGCAGTATTTTACCGAATTCTTTTCACATTTTTTTCCATACCATCTATTTTCGGTTCATTCTCATTTGTAAAATGTTAGGTGCAAAGGTGTTATGTGTGTTAGAAGCATTATCTTTTTTGACTGCCAAGTATGTACAAACAATTTTTTTAAGATCTTAATCTTTTTCACTCACGATCTCATTATACGCACAGCGATTTGCACATTCGTTCACAGAAAGCTTTCGTCAAATTGCATATAGAATTTAAAAATTGGCATAAAAATGTCGGTGTTCAATGAGAATTTTCAGATTTTATTTTTATTTTAAAAAAATCGTGAACAAACACGCGAATCGCTGTATCACTAGAAAAATGCTTGCAACTATTTTGGTTTCGGTAGAATATTAACAACAGCATGACTTCGTTAGCACAACGCCAGTTTCCAATCTGGCTTACAAACTCTTTAAAAATTGTAATAAAATAGGAAAACGCCTAATTGTATGGTTTGTATCAGGATTACGAAGTCCCTGCCTCCTCGTCGCCCTCATTTCAACCTCGCAACTCGCGACTCTCAAGTTGTCAGTGTTAAATCCGAAAAAATACTCAATACTCAATTAGTTAATTTCGTGTTATTTCGTGCAAGTGAACGAACGGTGTTTGTATGCGTCGCTGAGAAACGAAACATCGTAGGCCCAGCGGACTCGTAGCGAACGCCACGTCCCGATCGACGAACCGGGAGCACGTCGCAGCTGATTTGACGATCGATTTTCTCGCGTAGCTTTTGATACCCTTTTCCTATTCTGAATTTTTTACCCGTCGGCGGAGAAAAAATATAAAGTCAAAAAACGAAACGTTTCGCATCAGTTCTATTCGGGAGCGGGACGGAGAGAGAAGAGGAACAGGAAAAAGAAAGGAAAGAGAGAAAAGAAAGAAAGGAAAGAAAGAAGCACCGATTTACTTGTTTCTTTTGCAGCTTCGTCGATCGGTGCGTGGCCAAACCTAATCGCGTTTAATAGTGTCGCGCGCCGAGAACTAAATTCCGAATATCAGCGGCTGTTGTTCAGCGATAAAACGAAGAATAATTCGAAGAACGGCGAATCCATTGTAACGTCTAATTGTATTCTTCTATTGTAATATGATATTGTAACGCCGTTGTCGAAAGGAACCTAATCCAGCCACACGGTTTTCTTATGCGTGACGACCGAACGTCACGCGGACCGGCGCGCCGAATAATCATGGAGACAATTGATCGAATATAATTAATTGTAGCCGAACGATCGAGGCGTACCTTCTCGTAATAGATCACGAGTCTCCTTGATCAGCGACCGGCTATCTCGCGAATTCTACAAAAAGCATGAAGAACAACCCCCGACAAGTATGATTTCACGCGATTACCTCCTCTTTCTCTTTCTCTATCATCACTTCTGCTCGACGTCACGTCACTCCGCGTTTAGTTTTTTATATTATCGATATACTTGACGTTTTTTCTACGATCGTACTACATTTCATTGCGTCGCATAGTTGCGTTTAGCGTGTTTGCAGGGACATCTCTCAGATAATAATCGGATCGTGGCGAGGCACGATGGGAAAACAGCACAAATTTCGACGAGGCACGCCCGTGATCTGACGTCGAGCACCATCGAAACGACCATTGCCACCCTCTCTCTTTCTCTCTCTGTTTCTATCTATCTCTCTATCTCTCTGTCTCTCTGTCTCTCTTCCTCTCTATCTGTCTGTCTCTCTTCCTTCGTTTTTTTACTTTCTCACTGCGAACAAATGAGAACGGCAAAAAGAAATGAATGGAACGCAAGAGATGAATCTGACTACCCTATAAATAGATAGTATACATAATGAATAAAAGAAAAAATGGTAAAGTATAAATATTATATATATAAATAAATATATGGAAGATGATGTGTATTGTAAGATATTTAATACCGACTTGTCTTAGACATACCACGATGATCGATCGCGATGAAACGATGATAATAATAGTAATAATAATTATTACGATGATTGTTGTATAATGAACGACGACGATGATGATGATGAAGAAGATGATGATATTCTACATTATAATTCGCGTTGTAACATAGAGGCCCACCCGTTACCCATTAAATCGATGTGTCGATGTATCCCGGGCGTGTCGCGCTCGTCCACGAGTTTTTATTAGAAACGAAATCAGGAATTCAGGATGTTCGCGCGTTCACGTTAATTAGAAAGACTGCTAACGTTCATGGACACGGATGGGGTCGTCGGTCGTTTCGCGTTTAATAAATTCTGTATTTATGAATCTGTTCGTTCTCTCGAGTATACTCAGCTTTGATTGTAGAGTTTATCGAAATCCTTCGTTCCGAAAACGGCATCGTTAACGGAGCACAACACGCCCGGCAGCAATTAGCAATAATATAACATTCCACCTTAAATCGCATACGTACTGCGAATTCTAATAATGTGTGTCGCCGTACGAGAGAGGAAAAACACTGTCAAATACACGCTCATACACTGCTACACCCTGTGCATTTCTATTTATTCATCCTCGCCCACGATCCCTAGTAAGATTAAGAATCATTTTAATCGGCACTGATGCAACAGTCAACATGTCAATCCTTTGAAGACATCAATCAACGTATTGGCGACGTCGAGGATACGCATCTAATTCCCAAGGTTGTAGATAAGTAATTTCATTATTCACGCAATACATGATCGTAAATATTTTAAGACTTCGAATTCGATCCTGGTTTCCCGGGGAACATATTTAACTATCTCCGAAAATATCGTCGCATAAAAAGTGCTACGCGTAAACAATTGAAAACACGGTTCTCGGAAGTTGATGGAGGACATGTCCCGGTAGACAGACCCCGTGTGGACCGAATAGGAAATAATCTGCCGGAGATTCGATAAAGTACCCCTTAATCTTTCCTAGAATGGCTTTGCCGGACCTTAAAAGCCCTCGCGTGTCTATCGATGCGCAAATCCGCTCGAATCACTCGAGGCTGAAAGCTAAAATCAAACATCGCGTCGATCAGATCAGACGGGAGGCATCGAGCTGTATTTACCGCGATGGTTCCGAACGTATTACAGTGTTCTATGCATGAAAAGGCTATAGATACAACAAGCCCGAGAACTCGACGGTACTCCAATTCCGACCGTTGATTTATCCGGTGAAGGCTCTCCGAAGGGCTGCTTAAATAATGTCGAAAAATCCCCCAGCCCTCCTGTTTGATCTCGTAAAGAAAGATCGATATATCGTGGAGCCAGTAGAATAGTGCGAGACGGGGAACACAGAGCCGAAAATAAAAAAAAGGGTCCCCCAATTTCGATCCCTCGGCTCGTTGACACCTCTTTTTCTCGCACGGACTCGAATAAGCACCCCTTCCAACTTCCTTCTTAACGCTCTCGAGTGTTTGATCTAGAAATCACGAGTCCAGGGTTCGAACGCAGTGCAAAGCCGTTAAGTTTCACCCTCTTCCAGCTCCTTCTACCCCTTTTCTTCTGCCACAGAAGATTCAGCGCGCGCGCGCGCCCCCTAAAACCCCCTTTTCTAGAATACATGTGTGTATAGGTTCACCGGGCCCCCACGTTCCTGCATCGAGATCCCAAGATTACCTTCGTCGGCCGTTTTCGTGCTCCGCCACCGGAAACTTTATCTTACAGGATAATACCTGCTTTGCGATCCTCTTTCGTCCGGGCAAACTAGTGTCTCTCCCAGACAGATCCACGTAAAACCGACGCGACGCTCTGCGGGACAGATGCTATCAGCCACGAAAAATACAAGATTTGTACAACCAGTGAGACTCGCCACTGTGCGCCCTTCGAATCGCATTAAACGATTACGCCGGCTTGGAAAGTCAGAGCGAGAAACCGATCCTGGTTAAACCAACGGCATATTATGCTTTTTCGTTTTTAAAAAATTGATTTTTTGCTATTTACATTTTTTTTTTGGAGCGCGACTGTTGTAGAATATCTGCGCAAAAGGATTTGCTTGAGTTCGTGAAGCAGAGTCAGATTTTTTATTTTACATTTTATTGAGATGATAAAAATGATTTCACAAGAAATGATTGCATACATGTTTTTAATATAGCACGTATTACGATAGCACAAAGTCTAAATAAAATAAATCTTGTCGTTTTTTAAGGGAACATGTACCAGTTACAATTATTAAGGACAGGTAGGTTTGGCGTTAACCCCTCGCCTTACGATTTATTTTACGGTTTCAGTGATTAGACCTTTTTTTGAAGATCGTAATTTTCTAAAAACGGAGAATATTGATATAAATTGTATGCCTACATCTGTGGTTCTAAGGAAACACGCCGCATGTCACGATATCAAAACATTTGAGTTTATGCATTAATTGAGCGTTGGAGTACAGGATTTACGTATTTACTAGAAAAAAAGTCATGAAAACAAATTCGCAAAAGCTCAGAAAACAATGCAATTTAACCCATGTCCTATGTCAAAGCGTTAGTGATGGAAACTTTAAACGGCAATACCTCGAAAGTGAATATATATAGATATGTTCTCCAATAGCTGTACAGGGTGTATAAAAAGTAATGGTCATCCGTTCTAGGGGTGAATCTACACCTCTGGCTCGGTGGACGTTTGTAAGAGAAACTTGCCGCAAAATTGTTTATAACAAAGAAAATTACTGTTAAAGTTTATTTTTTACATCAACGTCTTCTACTCGTCGAGGAGAGAAAAAGTTTGAAAGGAGCCGTATGTCGCAAACAAATAGTTATCGAGATATAAGTTGTTAAAGTTCCTGTAAAATTTGATTGTGTAGAATTATACGTATAGACAAAAGCCTACTACCACAGTCCACACGACCGTATCGATGAGACAGAACATGATCGTGTGCGTGCCTTAAGCCAAACGAAGTTTAAAGGAACATTCGACGCTAGACCCGTACCAAGCGATCGTCTCCCTGACCATTCGCATCATAAATTTGAAGTAGCAATATATTAAAAAATACCTCAAATCTATTTTTATACATTAGAATAATAATCCGGGGTAATAAAATACTAATGTCAAGTATAGGTAGTCATTTTTCAGAATCTTCTGTTCCTCAGTCGGATCCACAGGACACTGCCATTTGCGCGAATACGTCTTAACTTCACACTTATTAACACGTTGAGCGCCACGCGAATTCTTAAAGAAATCCCCGTCAGGCTACGCGCCGTGTTTCAATAAAATCCATTAAAAATTAAGTAAATTTTCAGTAATTACTTAAAACAATGTAAACTTTTTAGATTTTATATCATATTTTACATTGTCAGTCACCGAAAGCTGACGTGACGCTCAACGTGTTAATTAAAACACACTTATTATCTAACTCTTCACACTTATTAATTAAAACACACTTATTCAAGTGTGAAGCACCATACAACACATTTTCCAAAAGCGTGACGGCGAATGGAAAAAATTTACTCCGACGGTCAAAATAGTACTGCGGTTGTCACCTCGGTTTTTCGTGAATGGTTAAGGGTGGATTTAGGTGGGGATATGTTGCGTTTTCTTAATTGGACCGGGGGTGTGTCGGAATTATTTTAGGCTAAGAAGTGTGGAAACTGTCACAGAAATTCCTTTTGGTATTGTCTTCGGTCGTCAATAACGAGATTTATGAGGGTAGTCCGCTTGTCGCTTCGATGGATCCGTCGCACGTGTTGTCCATCTGTCGGGGTTGAAGATTCGCATACGTTTTTTGCTCGCTATAACGAACTTTACAGGTATATCGCCGTATCCGCTGAAGAAACGGCGAGATACGGGTAACATTTTATAATACAGGATTAATATTCTTATAACAATGGATATAAGGAATTCTTTCATATTTTGCAACTTCAAATTGATGATCCGAATGGGCACAAAGACGATGACTTCGTACGGGCCTGGCGACGAATGTTCCTTTAAATTTCGTTTGTCTCGAGACACGCACACGATTATGTTCTGTCTCATCGACACGGTCGGGTGGACTCTAGTAGTAGGCCTTTGTCTATACGTATAATCACACAATCAAATTATGCAAGAACTTTAACAGCTTATATATCGAAAACTATTTGTTTGCAACATGTGGCTTCTTTCAAACTTTTTCTCTTCTGGATGAGTGGAAGGTGTTGATGTAAGAAACAACTTTACCAACAATTTTGCGGCAAGTTTCTCTTAAAAATGTCCACCGATTCAGAGGTGTAGATTCACCCTGTACATTAACAAAACCAAAATAGCATTTTATTTCGTTTTAATGGAAATCATTAACATACATTTTTATCAGAATCTGTTCAGAATCGTCAACACGAGTTAGACACGATATTGTAAGGCAAGGGGTTAATGTGGTGTACAGGCGTTTGAAGAATGCAACTCGCGTTGCGTGATACTGACAGTCGAATCTTCGAACGTGTTTTTATTTTTATTTTGAGAAGCATCTAAAAATATTTCTCGCAAGTCAGTAAAGTTGCAACAACGATCGCTAAATAAAAAGTTTGTTTGAGTTTGAGACAATTCGGATTTGATTAGCATGGTTCCCGTACGAAATGAAAAGATGCGAGCACAAAGAAACTGCGAGGAGGAGGCCGATCCGAAGGCAGCGGAGCTCGGTGGTATGTTCGCGAGAGCAGAAGAGCCGAGAGGGTCCGTGCAGCCTCCAATTAAGATCTCTCAATTAGCGTATCTTATCTCGCAGTTGCTTATCTACCGACCTGTCCGGGACAGGTTCCCGTGCGTTTCTTCTGGTGGCGGCTGCGGCGATCTGACGTCAGCGGTGCACGTTTCTCGATCAGGGAACCAGCTCGAATCGAGAATGGCCGGTCTATTTCTCGGCCGTTGCTTCAGCCGCGTGCACGCGCGGCCACGCCCTCGTTAAATCGAGCACCGACATTCACGGAATATTAAGTTAACGATCGTTAGACAAGATTTCGTCTCGCCGGTCATCTTTATCGACGACCGTTTGCGAAACCGCGCGGTTTCGCAAGAAATTAATTGTCCCGGGCCGTCCTTCGACCTAATGCGATTCTCCCGACCCTTTTTTAACCCTTCGTGATTATCTTCTTCCTTTTAAAAAATTGATTTTTCTTACCGTTCTTCGCTAACTCTTTGCACTACCGTGTCGAGTGTGGTCTGACAGGAATTTTATTTGTAGGAACTAATGTGACTCGACATCTTGGAATTGCCAGATTAAATACACGTCGTGTAGGAAAGTTAATGTTACTTCTTTTTCAACTTTTATATATCGACGCTACCTAGAATGTGTGATGTAACAAAGGATCGCAGCAGGATTAAAATGTTTCGACAGTTCGTGTTCGAGCCAGGCGTGGGCAGATCGAGACGACTGTTTGTCTTGTAAGCCGATTATCTAATTGAATTTTAAGCAGTTATGATACTCAGGGACCGTGAAAACACACAGGATGTTTCACCTAAAGTGCTTCTATTAGAATGAGTGATGGGTCCAGCGTTCTCTCATATGTTACCCTTACGTATCGCGTCAGGAATAAAATTCTATTTTGTCGTTGTCAATATACAATAGCCATTTCAGTGTACCTGAACGTAGCTACAAATTTTCTTGTTATTCTAGGAAATTTTCACATATTTAAGAATTATAAACGACTATAAATAAACGTAGTTAAAAAAGAAGAAGTTCTAATCACTGTAACGGTAAAATAAATCGCAGTGCAGGGGGTGAACTGTGAATTGACTTTCCGACGAAATAAAGCTGTAGACGAGCAATTTCGTGCTGAAAGCAGGGTAGGAAAGGTGAAAGAATCTTTCAGATTTATCGAGTGTGAAACAAGCAGCCATTCGTCAATTGCTCAGGATTAGAAAAAGTTCCTCCCATTAACGGCTTATTCAACGGCGACTTTGATAGAACGGTTGAATGGAAAGCGTCTAATCACATGGGAAATTTCTGTGAACGAAACCAGTGAAAATTCTGAATGCTTTTGTCTAGCCTTTGTCGCCATTGTTGCACATTCGTGGAAGAAGCGGGGTGCTGCAGGGGTGAAAACGCAGTGAAAGTACACCTGGCGCTTCCGTTCTACGCAATAAGCAGGGTTGTTTCGGGGCGTGGTGCAAAAATCCACACGGGATGCCGTTGCAACGGGTGTTGGTATTTTTGGCCACCCAGAAAGTCGCGTATAAATTCACCCATGACGGAATTTGTAACGATTGAAGGCGGAGAAGACCGTGGCCACAATGCTGCGGGCTGTCCACTGGATGTTTACCGAGGTCAACCTCTCATTGTCGCGGTGGCAACGACTTTGGTCAAGGTATGCCGACTTCTTATTATACGGATTTTAGGAAAAGCTGCGTCCAGCCTTGTTGGCTGAGCCGCGCCGGGATGCCCAGGCGGGCGGGCTATTGACTTCAATTTAAAACTCGTTTCGCTTTCCGGAATTAGAATTTAGTGAGGTCTAGATCAACCCATAACCGATGTGGACCGGCTGGGATATCGTCTCCAATTTTTATTTCCTTCGAACGCCTCCATTTTTATTTTACTCACAGCTGATCACCGTAAAACATATCTTTAAACGTGCCTTTAAAATATACCCATCAAGATCAACCCTTACCAACTATGAAAAATCCTCTAAAACACTCTTCAATTTTTATTTATTTCGGACGCCTCCATTTTCATTTTAGTCACAGCTGATCACCGTAAAACATATCTTTAAACGTGCCTTTAAAATATACCCATCAAGATCATCCCTTAGCAACTATGAAAAATCCTCTAAGACACTCTACAATTTTTATTTTTTTCGGACGCCTCCATTTTAATTTTGCTAGTGGCTGATCACTGTAAAACATATCTTTAAACATGCCTTCTAAAATATACCCATCAAGATCAACCCTTAACTACAGGGACCATTATTAATATTTTTTATTTATTTTGAACGCCTCCATTTTAATTTGGGTAACAGCTGATTACTCTAAAACATAGTTTTCATATTGGTTATTGTCCAATTAGGCTCAAAACTCTTATTGGCGATATATAACGCAAGAAAATTGAATTCAGTTAATTTGTGAATCTAGAAATTCTGTTCCGAAGAGAAATATTTGGTGTTATTTTCCCATTTAGTTTCAATTTGTTCGTTTTTCCCGTTTCTTTCTGGTCTCAGATTTTTTCCGGCAGTTTCCTATGCGAATCTTTCTCAAATCCGGTCGCAGGATTGTATTCTCACTACACAGAAGTTCTCATGAATTGTCACCAGACCGTCTCTAATTCGTCGACAAATGGTTGTATTGTGATTGCGAGCAGTATATCATTGAGCATCAATGAAAACCACGTTCTGAACGGTTCGAAATGGAATAGGAAAATCGCAATGTGTTACCTACCTGTCGCAGGAATACGGTTCCTTTGAGTTACGCTTCTACTCGAGCTACTGAGAAGGAATGGCTGTAACTTTTGTGGTCTAAAACGTGAACGACAGTCGCCTTGAATGCAAATATAAATAAATAACGATCCGAATCAGTTTATTATTATTTTAACGCAGTAACATTATTAGGTGTACAAATTAATTCTCAATGCATTTACTTATTATTAAACTCCGAATTTTATGCATTTATAACAAAACCGAGCAAGTGCAATTTAAAACAGTGCAAATATTAAAAGATTTCGAGGGTATTAATATACATATTATTTTCATCACATTAAAATTATTAATGAAGTAATATAAATTTATATTTAGCTCCTGCATCTTGCAACAGATGCACAAACTTTTTATTTTGCATAAAAATCTGGAGTCCATTTATTATGATTTCTATCGATGCATAATTAATTTCACGCTGTTGCGTTTAGCATTTAAAAAGTAACAAGGGTTAACAATAGAATAAACATGTTACTGCTTCTTCCAATGGGGTTGTTAATCTTAATTCACTTTTTACTCCAATCGTTTTTATCTGCGAAAAATAAATTGTAAGTTTCTGAAGAACAGGCGACGAATTAATTTGTACAGCTATAATATACACTATTTCTTTTAGAAACAAACAAAATCAGCGCTAATTGATTACTGAACTATTACTAAATCGATATTTTTTCCGAGTAGTTTGTGAGGCGCATTGGTTTGCGTGTGGTCCCCGGGAACGGGTTCGGATAAATCCTGAGGAATCGCTGGGATCTTGTGCTACCGGGTCGCCTTAATTGGACCAACCGTGAGCATGCACACACATACACAAACATATATAAACTCCGCTCTTTCGGCAATCGTTCTTATCGGGCCGTTATTCGTAACGGCTGCTACTTCGTAACCGGAAACGTCGTCGATCCTAAATGGTTACACGGCGGAACGAAGGAGCGGACAGAGAAAGGTAGAAAAAGAATCAAGGTAAGGACTGTAAACAATCTGAAAAACAGAGGGGACCGGACAGTAGAAGGAAAATCAGATAATCCCGTTGATTCGGTAAATTCGATAACACTATATCGTGTCTTATTAGGATGGGAGTTACTGCAATGGTGGTCCGCTACTACACTAATACGAGAGAAATACTCTATAGAAAACCATTTGTATTTAATATAACACACACCCTGTACATACATAAATTTCTTTAAAATAATAAAAATATCTTCCATAGAAAATTGCATCATTAAATGGAATTTTGTGCTCTTCTCACAAAAATAAATGAGTAAAGAACTACTTCGAATTATACTGAATTTATTGATAAAACACTGAAATTATTAGAAGACAATTTTTACTGAACTCCTGTCTCTTTCGTAATGGATGGATAAAATGATTATTTTGCACGAAGATCTGTTGTTCATATTTCACTGGTAGAAAGGAAAATATGTACCAACATTTTGTTAGTTCAATGAATTGTTTCACCTAAGTATAAACTGCTTATACATGTCGAGTACGTGAATTGCTTGTTCAAAAAGAAAAGTATGGGACAAGCGTTAGGTTAAAAGGTTTGTGAAACGCGATAATAAATTATTTGTGGTTCAGCCGGGTTTCTACTTCGATAAACAAACACGGGAGATTTTCGCGTAAAGATTGCGACGAAGTAGAACGTTAATTTTCTGTCTTCATCGCGGGACCGGCAGCGCTTGTAATAGCCATGATTTATTCCCAAGAGAGTTTCGATAAAATTTTCGAAACCGACAAGTCAAATCCGTTCGACATGTCGCGCGAAACAACAACATTTCACGACGCAGTCGAAACGAGTGGAATGTAATCTGTCAGTCAAGTGAATGGTCAGCAGGATTTATTGGCGAACCCGTTAACGATTTATGATCGTTTCGCGTAATACATATACTTTCGGTTTCCGATAATGCAAATTGTTCATTACTCGAGAGACCCGACGTTGTTATTATCGATGGAGGTTGCTTGGAACGCGTCTAACAGGGAAACATTTGTCACGATGGACGTTTACAGGAGACAATAATGTGAAGACCAGTAAATCACCGGCTCGCGCGTCATTAATCTATGCAATAGCCTTATGTATCATAGTAAAAGACAATGGTTCGGGTTTTATTGAAGTGTGCCGGTCGTTACTTTGATTTGCCTGATTTCGTTCCTATTTTCCGTATCATTCGTCTGGCTTCGAACTCTCGATTGGCCGAATAAGGAACATATGACGCACGTTAGTGGTCGAATATCAATTAGAGTTTGTTTGGAAGATTTTCACGCTTAAATTAATTTTGGAAAAATTTTTATAATAATTTAATTTGGAGGAAGTCTTATATTAATGTAATTTTAAACTTACAAAAAACTAAGGTTGTCGGTATATTATTCGCACCTGCAGAATATTTTTAAAGGAAGCAAGATATTTTCATTTGGCTCCTGTTTCTTGCAATCGATGCAGACAATTTTTATTTTTCATCAAAACCAGCAGTATATTTATCAGATTAAAGACAAGAACATAACACCATAATTTTCCAACAGGAGTCTAATGACTAGATTGCGGATCTGTATGCAAAATAAAAATATTCTGCCCCGATTGCGGTAAGCAGTTGTAAAATAAAAATTGATTTCATCCTTTAATAATCTTTTTACGTTGAAAACAACATATCAATATTCTTAGATTTTTTATATCATTCATTGCTTTATATTTCACCGTGTTAATTTCGTCATAAATGCGTAAGCGTCCGCTGTATCCGGTGTGGAAAAGGACGTGAAAATTGTCGTGTCTCGTCAAAGGAGGCGCAGCAAGGATAAGGACCAATATTCCACATAAAGGACGATACGATTGCTTTCACTTTGGCGTAATTCTCTCGGCCGATTCGTCCATTCGTCTTCTCGTCGTTTTATTACGTCAGTAGGACGTAAATGTAATTTCACGGTGGTATCCTCTCGGAAGTGACACACGTAGACTCGTTGCTCTTCGAGCCTCTCGGCTGCTGCTCGCACAGTAGAGACAGGTAATTGTGCGCCAGTTTACGAGAACGATAAGTTAGCCCCGTGCAAAAACTAATACCCGGCAAATAACAGGCATTACTTATACTTACACGGACATACGGGCACGATGCCGGACCCCTGGGCCAACCAGTGCCCAGCCGATATTGCATTATGGCTGTATGATATATGCATTCACCCGGTTTACACCTCTGACTACCACGTACCTGGTCGTACGTGCGCGGGCAACATCCTACAAGTGCGTGCAAGTGCATACAAGTGCATACAAGTGCATACAAGTGCATACAAGTGCATACAAGTGCATACAAATGCATACAAGTGCATGCGAACGCCACTGCCAACCTGCACAATGCCATTTCTATATTTTTACGTACATGCAATCAATAACAAAAGCTGTCGAATGTGCTCTGAGATTTCCTGCTTATCGAAAACAACGAGCTTCAATCCATCTTTCTGATAATGTTCACGTCTGCAGAATTTTGGGTATATCAATGCTATTCATAAGTCGTCGATTGGATTTTATGCATTTATGACGAACACGAGTAGATCAATATATATACGAGTAGATCGAAACGGTGAAGTTATTTAAAGAATGTACAATTACTGCCGCATTACTTGCAGCTCATTAAAAAGATTTAGAAAATATATAAATGTTTATGTTGCTTCTATACCTCGCAATTAATGCGGACAATTCTTATTTTGCATAAACATCCGCTATCCGATCGTCGATCTTCTTTGATACATTGGCAGCAATATTAAGAAGTGAACTTAATCCCAAAAATTGTGGGAGATCTCAGAGATGACCTATGGTACCTGGAGCTAAGATGATCTAGCTTGCAGCAAGATGATTAACACTAGATTTACGGAGCTCTTCGCGTTATTGTATAAACAAAACAATAATGTATGTGTCCAAATTTTTGGCACAAAGAAATAAATTTGGTAAATAATTCCTCAGGGAAGCATCTTTACAATCATAATAATCGCAAATTAAGAATATTAGAACCCGCCATTTCGACGGGTCCCGTAAATCTAGTGTTGCGAGGACAACAGACGTGTTAAGTAATAAACAAAAAATGTGCACGAAGCAAAAAATATGTCCAATAGAAGGTACGACAAAATGGCAGGTTTTAGGACTTCCGATGATTTCGCGACGACTTTCGCGAGTCATTCCGAAGCAAAAGGCCTATTCGGATTTGTTCCCTTTGAATCGAGTTATGACAGCGAGGCCTATCTTGGCCCATCGGTTCCCTTTGTGAAAAGGTATCCCCATTGAAAGAGTATCTATAATGTTCCTCGGGGAAAGTATTATCGCAGTTCCCATTGTCGCGCGGGAAAGGTTCCTCCGCTATTTCGAGTGGTTAGGCCAGAAACGTGTAGGCTCACGTTTTGCCGGCGCGGAATCCTCCACCATAAATATTCATCTCCCTCGTTACATTTATCCTTCCGTCATTTTGCACCGGTACAGTGCAGCAATAAGGCGTAGCAAATGATATCCCTCTGTTACGGTCCATGGAAACCTTGTTCGAGAGCACCGTAACGCCCTCAAAGACACACGGTGGAAGGTGCTTACGGCAGAAAGTCGCATGGAGTTCAATTCAGTCCCCTCGTGTTCAACCCATAACGAACGCGAACGGCATTCACGGCCCTATTCACCCTATCGTTAACGCACTGGGTACATGTGCGCATACATATTAATGTTTTTGCACTCGAAACTTTAAGATCACTTATCGGACCGGCAGCGAAATTGAATTCCTCCGGGGAAAAATACGGATCCCCATTTTTCTACACGTTCGTACAGGAACTCGCTCGGTTAGAGTTCAGTTAACCAGCCACTGAAATTTAATTCGGCAATTATACAGAAAAGGGCATACCTCGCCGATTTTGATTACCTTGAAATATACTCTCAAGGTTATCATTGTGAACAACTTTTTCCTATATACATATGTTGCCATCGCTCTCGGCTTTAGTTTCTAAGATATCCTGAGAAAACTGTTGATGTCACTAGAATGGATTCCGCACACACTTCCCTGTAATAAAAAGTATGATTAACCCTCCGAGTGCTGTGCCGGAGTCATTTTTAACCGGGAACATTCAAATTGTCATTTAAGTACACAATTTGTGGCAATTAAACTAACTGAATAGCTGTCTCGTCGAGGCTATCGAAAAGACTAATGTGTCTACACGAGATATCATCAAAAGTAAATTTTTAAAAATTATTCATTAGAGCTGTGAACGGTCCTAAGCAAGTTGCCAATTATATAGCTATAAAAATCGTTGTTGTCCGAGGGTTAACATATATACTTTACTTCGCTGATAACGAATATGCAGGATCACATACAAGATTTCAAGGAGATGGTATAATTCAAGTTGGTTGGGATTAGGTGTGGGTTAGGTCTGAAAAAATTCAATTTGTGGTAATTAAACTAACTGAATAGCTGTCTCATTGAGGATATCGGAAAGACTAATGTGTCTACACGAGATATCATCAAAAGTAAATTTTTAAAAATTATTCATTAGAGCTGTGAACGGTCCTAAGCAAGTTGTCAATTATATAGCTATAAACATCGTTGTTGTCCGAGGGTTAACATATATAAGTTATCTTTGCTGATAACGAATATGCAGGATCACATACAAGATCTCAAGGAGAAGGTATAATTCAAGTTAGTACGGGTTAGGTCTAGAAAACATTTTCGTAAAGGAAGAAATGATTTCAAATGTCCTGAGGAATCACTCCCTCCAAGGAAGTTCAACATTTTTGGAACCTCCTGTATTCTTGAAACGAAGACTTTATTTCTGAATTTGGAGGTTCTCCCTGACCCAATTAGCACCGCGGCCAACCCGGTGTTAAACGTATGCTAATTGCATGATCGTACCCGAAAGTCGAATTGCTACTTCTGACCCCGATCTGTGCGACGCCTAATGGTGCAGGGAAGTATCGTTTTTCGAGCACGCGAGCATCGAATTAGGAACACTATTTTATGGAGCTACCATGCCGTCGCAAGGGAGTCGGATGCTCTTTTGCATGATACGTGGGCACGAGTACGTGCAAGCGTATCAGCTAGTACCGAGAATTCAATTACCGTTGACTTAACGTGGCGGATGGAAGCTCGACGCTCCGGAATTCGCGATAACGGGGAAGATACAAAAAGAGCGTTCTCTCTCTAAACCCCGCTGCAGATAGGTGCGACTATAGGTAGACGTATATACCTGTATTCATCCGAGGCAGGGAGTCTGCCAGACTGGCGCTTGATAAGCGGTTGTCGGGTGATAAGAGGGAACGATACGCGAGGGTAACGCACTCGGTTCAAGTGTGCGTGCTATAGGCCGTTTCATAAGGGAGAACACCATTCGCGAGGCAACATAATGTGCAATAATGTTGCACTCGTCCGTTTGTACCTCTGATAAAAACACCGGGATTTCCACGACCGGCTCGCGTTATCTGCCGTAAGGTGGCTCGCTATCGGATTGTACATTCCCGATTTTATCCGGCAACGTGCGGGAACATAATAGCGAAATAATTTAGCCTTCGAGCTCCCGCGTCGAAGTTATTCGGCACTTTCGCGTGTTAATCTTATTTAATTAACCCTCTCTCTGTGCAAATGCACGTCAGGCTGGCAAACACGGAAATAAAAAGTTAACGAATGAAAAATTTCGAAAAATTTTGTAGGAACGCTATCCTGAGATATGTTTCAAATTTTTACTGTATTGTATATTTATATTTTAAAAATCAATAAAATCTCACAAGTACTTGTACAGACAAATATTTTCTCTCAGTTTGGTCCAAAAATTTATGAGGTCCAATTGCCCCTCTGTATCGGTTAACATTAAAATAGCAGTACACAGAGAAAAGGTTAACCGTATATACGTGTAGCTTCCTCGGAATGCGATGTGTCACGATAGAATCAACCTGAGAAAATTCCATAAACATTTACCGAGCTACTTCGAAGTATACAAATAGTACTACAAAATCCAAACGTTCAAAAGAATCAAAACTTCG
Organism: Lasioglossum figueresi; assembly: GCA_028455805.1. Taxonomy (NCBI): domain Eukaryota; kingdom Metazoa; phylum Arthropoda; class Insecta; order Hymenoptera; family Halictidae; genus Lasioglossum; species Lasioglossum figueresi. The sequence goes on from CM052202.1 coordinate 9,361,308, forward strand.
TATTTGCAATTAGCTAGGAAATATATCATCGGAGGGTTGACATTCTGCATAGATGATGTCGCTGCACGAATTTTAGGTTTAATAGTAGAATTTTTTGTCACTTGTCTTGATTCGATACAAGGAAACTGTTGTCTTTTACATGATACTCTTCTATGGACTCCTCGAAACAAAATGACGTAAAGCAATCTCATAGAATCCTTCGTAGAATAGTACAGCGTTGTGTATTTACTGACAAGATTGATATATTTTATCGACGGCCAGAACAAAGTTATCGGTATGCGTCTAATAATAGTAGCACGTTCGTTTTCAATTAATCATGTTTCAGGACGCCGCTTTAGATTTATCATCAATTGAATCGTGATATTAAGCGCAGCTTTAGAAATCTGAAAATATGTTTCCGGTGCTGGAAAGCAAAATCGATTTCGATAGAGATTAGTGACACGAAAGTAAACATTTTATTGGTTTTCCTTATCGTCGGCCACAATTGAAATTTGCATACTTAATGCACGCTTTTAATCGAGTTGCGAATTTTTCGAAATCCATATTGAAGATTAAACTCGTTAGCAGAGAGAAATAAATAAAAATGAACGGACATCGTTCTTCTTGACGAAACGAGCGTTGTTATCGATAGGACAAGGTACAAAGTTAAGGAGAAAGAGTATTATAATGTTTGTGGAATCAGAATAAGAGGTCAAGAACAGGGACTAGATATCTCCTATCCGAAGGTGTCCTCTTAATTCGAGGATCCTACAGGAATTCCTCGAGGATTTCCAGGAGAAGGGCTCTTGTTCGGTTGGTCCCGTGCCAGTAGCAAATTACCTTAACGAGGAAAAAGAGGGATAGTTTTTATTGGAAATCACGCGTTACTGAAACAAGTGAAAGAAAAAAAGAAGAAGAAGAAAGAAGAGAGAACGAAGGTATGGGACACATCGGCGAAAGAATTCGCTGGCGAAGGTGCTGCGGGCCGAAGCTCTCCCCACACCCACGAGTGAAACGAACAAGTTGGACCCGAGAAGCCCGGAGGGTATCGAATTCAATGGGACACCATTGTTATTTATTCTCCTAGGTGTGACTGGCCCCGGTCCAGCGGCCCACGTGGCTGCGATTATTTATAAAATCGGTACCGAATAGGACGGCGTGCTGCGCGTTAACGAGGACCGTGTCACGGTCTTGTGCAATCCGAGACGAGAACACCTTTCTTCTATAAATAAGAAAAGAAATTAACATGGCGCCTCGTTAATGACGATCGCCGACGGTGTCCGCTTCCAGTAAGACAACCGTGTTCACATGGATCGCGTGATCCTCGACATCCATGCGTTATGCTTCCGAAAATCGGCAAATTCCTGAACCAACATAAAAATTATTGAAGCACGCATCGACGAGTTTAGATTGAAGCGATCGATGTTTAAATGGCAGTCCAGCTACATCGAATTCGCTTTAATGAAGTATTTTATCAGGATTTTATCATCTTCGTTTGTCGCTCCTCCGCTAAAATTATAAATACCAACGTAAACATCGTGCGTGGCAAGCGAGTCGCGGCTGCGATTAGAAAAAGAAAAAGACGAAGTAAACGGGTTAGGGTTCTGAATGCTCGCAGGAAGATGTATGCTCAAAGAGTACAACGGAGATAAGCAATGCGGCCGCGTGCAGCCTGCAAAAGTGCATTAAAGCCGCCAATGAACTTCACGCTCGCGCGGAATGCTAATAAATTATCCGGTGGCAATCCCCTTTCTACGAGATATTGCCGAACGAAAACAAGCGCCGCACAGTGGCCACGAAGCCTGAAACTAGGCAAAATCAACTGAACCGCAGGTGTTACTACGTCTCAATCCTTTGATCGATCGATCGATGTCTATTTCGCTGAAGCTCATCCGAGCCTCTATCTTTTCCGTCGGTGGAGAGAGACGGAATATAAAAGTCGCAGGCGGCACGATAGATTCAACTATCGCAGCATCGCAAGATTAACCGCGACAGAAACGAACATCCACGAAGAAGGTTAATGCCTCTACGAACTATAAAGGCGAATTTACACTGCCCGGATGTATGTGCATCGCGGGTGAATTGTCCGCAATGAACGCGATGGGTGAAGACCGGAATATTTATACTTCTTCAATGATTGAATTCGGTGAACCTCTTGAATGATTATTCTCGATGAAAACATCAATGAAGATCCGCTAACCATTTTGCATGATCATTCTGGATGAAAACAATCTGTACAGCTTTCATTGCGGATGAATCATCCGGGATGTGCGCCGTAAAGTGAAAAGTCTAAATTCAGCTTAAGCGGCTCACTAATTTCCTGTACCGAGAAAAAGAAGAGAAAGTAAACGAAAAGGGGAGTCGGTAGGAAAAAGAATGAGGCCGAGAAAGGGATGGGAAGCTGGAGCGGACAAGGCGAAATACTCCAGAGTTCGGTGGTATACCGGCCGGTTGTGTGCATAGCAAGCGTGGGTGTAGATGTAGCGAGATTATGCCTGCTCTTGGAGTCGCGTGGCCTTCTCCCTTCTCCTCCCTTTTAATCTGACCAGTGTCTCCGTCTTTCTCCCTCCCTCTCTCACTCCATCTCTCTCGTAACCCTTTTCATTTCTCGGTACACGCTCTCCTCTCGATTTCTCTCTTTCCGTTTCGCTCCGTCTCGTTTCGCCTCTTCTTTTGGCCTTACGGTCTTTCTGGTCCCATCCTCCTTCTTGCCTTTCTCTTCTCTCTCTCTCTCTCTCTCGCGTACTTTCTCTCTCTCTCTCTCTCTCGTATCTCTTTTGACGGTTTCTCTCTTACCGTTCCATTCCTACTACTCCCTCGGTGTTCCGTACCTTCTCGCGACGTTACCCGCCATCTCGCAAGCATAAAATACAGTCAGGAATTTTAATAAGCCCGCCATTGTACCGCGCCACGGTCCCGGTTCCCACAGATTATTCCGGCCTCGACTTAAGGCCACTCGTGTTTCGGGTGTAAACGGAACTTCACCGAGCCACCCGCGGCTTTACGCGCCCTCCAAACTTAGGTAGATTGTCGCGGAATTTTACGACCAGCCGAAAATTTCTCGTCACCGGCGCTATGCCCGCTTACAAGCCCGTCGCGTCGGGCCACGGAATTAACACGGAAGTGACGGGCAATTTATAAACCGCTGCTTTATGGCGCTCGAGACGCGCCGCACACGGTTTTCGAATCGGAACGAAATCTTCAAATTTTAACACCTTCTCTGCCATGTCCGTGACGCAATACTTCGTCTAACCCTTTCCTGTGCTCCTTGACCCTTTGCCATTCACTAATTCTGTGTCCATTAAGAAACTATTTTACACGAAAATCCACGGTAATAATAACTGGACTGCGGATCTTTATGCGAGATAAAAACTTTCTTCGACGATCATAAAACACAGAAACCATATAGAAATTCCTTTCTATTTTTAACAATTTTAACGAATCGAAGGTAACATACGGACCTTCTTAAATTGTCTTATTGTTTTTACCGTTTCAAATGATGTCCACCTATTTTTGTCATAAATGCATAAAATCCGTAGCTAATAATAACATATATTTAATGTATTCGTAAATATAAAATATGAAATAAAATTTTGTGTTTCTGCACTTACGGCACAGTGTCTCTCCAGGGAGTCTTCGATCGCGCTATAATTTCTAATACCTAAAACTCGTTTTCCGCGTGGAGCTTTTAATGCCGCCGATTCTATTGCATTTTACCCGAAAGGAACGTAAAAGAAGGAAACAGTCCTCGGGGGAGAATTTTTTGTTTTCGACTGCCATTTGAATTTAATCGACTGCCATTTTTACGGTGTCACTGTTTTATCGTCCCGAGGCGTCCAAAAAAGAAACGGACGCGGAGCTGAACGCGGCGCGGCGCCTCTGTACCCGATTCTCCTCTCTCGTTAACAGGCCCACGTTAATGTCGAGTCGAATAAGGAGGAGAGAAGGCAAGCTAAGCCATTCCGGAAATGCCGGAATGCCGTTGTGGCGCCAGAACCGTATATCGGCACACGACGAACCGCAAATCAATTTGCACGTCTCCTCCAACCGCACGACGCTTCGTCACGTTGTTTCCTCGCGGGATTGAAATCGACTAGACGAAGTCACTAGGCTCTCCTGTCATCGCCGAGACCTGTCACGCCGTCTACATTCCGGAATCCACATGTCAATTCGTCGGATCGCGACGCGAAACTCACAGAAAATGACGATTTTTACCGGAACCGATCCTTTACATCAGGCTCGGCGAACCTTTTCTTCGAAAGGGCCAGAATGTAAAATTTTTAGGCTCGGCAGGCCGGCTAGCAAACTCGAAGACATTTACATGGGTAAGTTTACTCATAGAGCAATCAAAAAAAGCAGGTTCAAAATGTTTTTATTAGGAAGTGATATTTTTACGTAATATTTATCGACTATTTGATTTATTATCGACCTCTACTCTACATGATCAATGCGATTAGCAGTAAATAACGGATCTTTATGCAAAATAAAATTGTTATGCGCCAATTGCATCAGTGTATTATCATCAAGTTACTATAATTGTTTACAGGAAGAAAAATTTTGATTTGATTCCAGTACCTTGAAAAATACGCCGTCCACCCATCCAAATGTAAGGCAGGCTTGGATCGATAAGGATTGTAATAACTTTCTAAAGGGTCATTCTAGAAATGCGAAGAGTTAACTATTACGGTGAGATATGGTGTACAGCGTAATCCCGTTTGATGACGAGTGATAATTGCTGCGTTCGTTTGACATGATTTAAGAAAACTGCGTCGTCGTCCGTAGGTGGTGATCGAGAATTGGTCCTGGGGCTCCTGGAATTTCGGACGGTATCTTTACGGAGCGAAAGCCGATGATAGTTTCTTGTCCATCGATCTCTGCGTTTCAGCTCCTGAATCATCGAGGACAGTAGCTATCAGCGGGGGCCGGGACACGGTACGAAACAGAAGCGTATTTCTCCGAACGGAAGCAGACAGAAACGGAACGGGAGGGATTACGAAGTCCATCGAGGACCAAAATGGAAGACTGAAATGATTAACCTACGGCGCCGAGGAGGATCGTAAAGCTCGAGGGTTCCCTGATGGACCTATTCGCATGGGGCAGATCCCTCCGCGTCGTTCGACGATCATTGCCGCCTTTGTTCCGAGTGTAATCAGCCGACTGTTTTTCGGTGCTGGCTACACCACGGCCAAGTATATCAAATTAACGCTGGTAATTGGAAACAATTACAAATCACTGAAGAACCCGAGAGAGAGCCGGCTCTCGTTTCTTCTACTTTACTTAGCGAATAGGCACCGAGAAAATGGAAATCTGAATCAGTGGAATTCTGCACTGGGAAGAATTTTGAATATTAATCAATTTTTTTAAGAAATATTGGGTTGGAACGAAAGTTCACAGCGTTTGTAAATTAAAAGTAAAAGCTAAAATTCAAATATTTAAACATATTTTCCATTCTGTTCTATTACTTTTAGCCATTTTCGAGGTAACTTCTCGTGTCATTGAATAAACATATGAATAAATATCTTAATTTTATCTTCGATTCTTAATTTGAAAGCTCTACGAACTTTCTTTCTAACACAATACGTACAATACTTCATGGTACAGCCACGCTAGTGAATTTCACTTTGAAAATGAAGAGAAATTGGTTATGGCAATTTACAAAGAAGCTTCAAAACGATAAATAGACCAACAGTCGAATAATACACGATGTTATTATTAAAGGACGGTTAAAAGGCCGGAATATTGTCGATCTCCAAAGTGCTGTAACTTCGTAAAGGAAGGTAATGGTGTCATAGTCCATCTAGATTCATTTTGAAAGGCGAAGCTTCTACCTTCATATCCTTTTATTAAATTTTTCGCAGGGCCCTTTATACTAAAAAACTGAGTGGAAGACTGAAATCCGTTTTTGTTCTACAATAATTTCAGAAACTCGCACGACTCTGTAAAGTTAAATAAAATTGTCTTGGCTCGCCACCCTTTATCATCTGTTAGACATTTTACTGTATTTAAAATAAATGAATAGGATACATATTGTTGAATAATTTTCAAAATCTCATTATAGTATCGCTAATTGAAAAATAAAAAGTTTAAAATCAATAGCTGTGAGAGGTTTACGTTTTCCAAATGTTTACGAATGTTTCCAGCACGAGGATGTCTGCTCGTATTGGACACTGGACACCGAATTCCATAAAGTCCCAGTGAGACACACTTTTCCCGAATCATAAATTACGCGTACGTCATATCTCGCCTTATGGGGACACGTCGTATTTCATATTGCGTATTGTAAAACTGTTAATACGTACCCTGCACCTCCACTGCCTTTATTAGGAGAGAAAACATATCCAGATCGAAAACTGAAATTAGGTACACATGTCCGAGACCATCGTGTTCAATGAACTGAATTAGTAGCAGCCATACAACAGGACTCGAATTCGAATTAATCTTTCCTACTGTTTTAATAAGTGATAAAAAATACTACTCCGCGTAGTTTTATATAAATTCTGGATATAAAATCCACAATAAACGAAGAATTTCTTTCGCCCACTGGAAGCTGCCAATTAATTACCGAGCCAGTATCAATTATTTAAATTCTAGAAATGTCTTCTTGTCAAACTACTAAAATTCGAAGAAATTTGAATGAGTACAATCCTGTTATAAAGGAACATCTTTTGCGCACGGTTTCCTCTATTTAACTCCAACCTCTTGCAGTTCAAAACATTTGAAATTCGCATAAACAGCAATTTATCCACAGTCTAGAGATGCTTAATTCCCATGCAGAAAACAGCAAAAATGCAACAGCAAACAACAATTGAATCAAGCAAGTCGAGCGTTCGGCAACTTCAGATCGGTTTTCCGACGGCCGCCATAAAGATGGCTACCGTTTCTTTCTTTGGAAAGTTTGACAAATGCTATTTGTATCGCGGCGGCGGTAGCATGACTGGAGGCTGTAAAAGGAATTGATTTACCGGGTCGCATCTCCGCGTTAGTTGCCGGCAATTTTTCGTATCGGGGGCTGTATTTATGAGACGATATCGCGGCGTATTAATGGCTCCTCGTACCGTACGCTCGAGAGCGTATCGACGCCGCGATCTTGTCTCGGATCTCAGCCTATCGATACGTATCAATCCGATTGCCCTGACTGCAATACGCTACCATCCCACGCAATCTACCCGTATCTTCGGCCTACTGCACACGGGTACCACACACTCGCGCCACTCACTCTCCTCCTTTCGGCTTTATCGCGTTGCATTAGTTAACGACAAACAACACCCGGCAGATTGTCCTCCATTAGTGATGTTTTCTCAGATCGTAAGATACATCTTACCTTTACTGGCGATTTTCATTTATCGGACCTGTCGCTCCAGAAATAGTTCCACGAGAAATCCTCCAAAGATATCTCGATTTAAATCATTTTTCTCGCACGCTTAATTAATGCTCGCCTCTGGACAGCAAGTTGAATAAATGTTGATAATTAGACTCCGGGGATCTTTAAGCAAAATAAAAATGGTCTGCATTAATTACAAGGCATTGAAACCAAATGACAGATTGTTTCTCTCTTTTATCATTTTAATAAATGACAATACGATCAACACACTTCAATCCCCTTTATCTTTCTGTTAATTCCTGTTTCACTTAACCATTTTTCACATAAACGCGTGAGATCCACAGTCTATTGATAATTTATTATTAGATGCGTGGACCTTTAGGCAAAATAAAAATTTTGAACATCACTTGCACGATACCGGAACCAAATAAATATTTGTTCCTTCAATCGACAAACTAAGATGGCGATAATACATATTTGCCATAAATGTACAAGATCCGCAGTCTATTTATTATACTATATTTCAGAAGAATCATTTCGTGGAAAACGTAAAATGGCCTATTCAATGTAATTTTTCGGATCTAGATAAAACTGTAATGTATAAATTGATTCTATCGAAACGTATCGGATAAGTATAAAATAAAATAGTTGATAAAGTTGATATTCTAGTTTCTTTTTCATAAATAGACTGCGGATATTGATGCAAAATAAAAAAATGTTCGCATCGATTGCAGGACACAGGAGCCAAATAAAAATTGTATTCTTCTTTTAATTTTCCCATTGAGCTGAAACTAATACATCGATGTCCTTAAATACTTTTTTACCATTTTTGTAATAAATAAATAAAATCCGCAGTCTTATAAAATCGCAGAGAAGAGATGCGATTTACAATAAGCCGATCCGTTTGATACGCTGAACGCGTTTCTTTCTATCGCGATGAAGTAATTCCGCACACGATACGCACAGTGTTTGCGAAGCGAATTACGACGAAAACCTGCGTTTCAAGATGAAGCTAATTTGAGGCGGTGCTAATTTACCGTTGTATTTGAGCATGTTATTAGACACGCGCGTGCTGCGTGTAACGTTCACGATCAAGTACACGGCTTGACGGCACGCGTGAAACATTGCCGCTACACTTGAACTTAGAACTCGAAATCTCGCCACTGCCTACACACTGTTGAAACAACTAATTTTTCTCATTTTTCTAGAGCTCGTGGTAATCTTCTATCGACTGGCGCTCGAAGTGCCGAGCAGTAAAAGCGATTAATTTCTCGTATTTCTAATAACAAGATTACGTTTGCTAAAATCTTATGGTACTTCGAAATCTCACTAATGTAACAATGTAAGGCCTTTCCTAAAATACGTTCAAGTCTGAAAAATAATACCCATCGTTTTCTGTACATTCATTTCATCCTACAAGCATATAAAGAATTTAAAAGAAAGCTCCAACGACTAATCGTGAGGATCAAGAATTAATTTGTATACCTAATGGATGTACCAGAAGGGTCAATGACCTACTCGCAGGCTCCCGGAGTCGACAATTGTATTTGGTTGAACACTACATTTTGTATGCTCGATAAAATTTAACTATCGCATTCGAAGGAACTTTTACCGTGTACCATTACTTTCGAAATAACAATGTACAGATAAAATTTAATTAATTGTTTGTATGCAAACTACAAAATCGTCGGGAAAAAGACTCGCAAAATCGATGTTCGCGGATAGAAAACACTCGAGAAGTTTGGAATCTGTTGGCACGTTGATTCTGCGAGATCAGGAGGATTCAGGGAAACACTGGGTTCCGGACAGCAACCGATTGGAAAGAAATAGGTCGCGTAAGCGGTTGCACGTAATTATACTGTTTCTCGAAAACAGGCCCTCGTCTAGGAGGTTTCGTTCCGCATCTCCCGACCGGAGGAAAGGAGTGAAACTCTCGAAAGGTGTAGAACGATGTGTGAGGTCTCTCCCACACCCACGTGTGCGCCTATCGAAGCCGACGCTTTGTTTCGGATTAAAGAACCGCCCAGAGCCGAAATCCGTATTGCGTTACGCCGTAGAGGCACGTATAATCACTTTGTAACGTAAAACCAAATTAGTGCGGATTCTCAGCCACTCGTTCTCGTTCTACACTCGCGAAATCCACTCGCTGTTCTGTCGCACGGTTATCGTTGTCGCATACGGCTACTTATACGGCGGCTATTTGTCACGCGACCTCCGTCTTACTTATCCCCACACTTCTCTGAATTTTGTCGTTGCTATTTATTTGGTTGAAGATAAATAAGAATTACAGGAGACATCTTTCTTTCCTTGCACGATCCTGCACATAGTTTTTAGCAACGTTCTCATCATACTTCAAATTATATTTCCAATTATGTTATTAGATAAAATAATTGACCGTATAAAGATAGAAATAAAATATTGTGAAAATATGAAAATGGAAACATTAATATCGGCAATTAGATGCTGATTCTGAGAGAGACTTCGCCGTCGTCGAAACGATCTACAGTTGTTCCATCGATGTATCGCAATTATAAACGGTAATTATATTTGCATAATTGTATCTCGCTTGTATCATAGAGCGACAATTTACGATGAAATTTATTGATCGTAAACTATCATCAACGTTTTCAAGCATGCAATGTAACGTAAATGTTCTCGTAAATCATGGTGGCCGCCTTTAACAACGTTAACAACAATAAAAGCTAGTAATAAGACCATTGTCCGCTTGTTTATAGTTTAGTTGATGTCTTACTTGAAAAATTCTAATTTCAGAATTTTATTCTTGATAATTAATATCATTGTAGTCCACCAATTTTACCTGCAGCGTGAATGTTCACTTTCCGCGCTGCAACGAAGGGAACTACTAATTCAATTAAAAATTTCAAGGTGCATTTAACACTAAACCTACCGAGCACTAAAAGCGATTCAAATGTTTCAGCATACAAAAATGACAAAGCTCTGTTTATTTAGATGTTATGCAATTTTTATTACAATATGTGCTTGGAGAAAAAAATTTATCGCATCAATTTCCATGTAAGCGATTTCATTATTTCAATAATTATAAAATGAAAAGTATACAACACGTCATTTGACCGGCAATGGTTGGTTCGGTGTTAAAAGAGAAAGTGTTGAGCTTTGAGGTTATTTTTAAGATAAAATTGCGCTTGAACTGTAGGAGATAGATAGCAAGAGATAATATTTGCATTTCATCGGAAGTCGGATGGGCCAAATCCGAAAGGATCCGCGAACCAGTTCTGCGGCGCAGTGTTATGGACAAGAATAACGGTCTTATTAACGAGCCATTTCACGGTTAATTTGTTGTAATTGCCAGGGGAGCTTATTGCGTTTGTTGCGCGAACAGCGGCCCGATTTGACGGCTCGACATGATTTACGCGCTGGAGATAAACAGTCCTCGATTAAAGCGCGCCTCTTATCCCGAGGGCGTATTGAGGCGTTTATAATGCAATTACGTTTTGTTTCTGTCCTAACCTTTCCCCGTAGCCTCCACTGACCAACATTTCCGACTACCGTGCCATTCGGAGCCGCGAATGTTATTGCTTTACCGCGAATCCGCGAGCTCCATTAACCGTATACGTAATCGATGAATTATTTATCCACCTGAAAACAGGGATCATAATTCTTAGGTACAATCAGCATGAAAAATTAAAAAATAATCATAGGTAATTAAAAAATCTTTCTTATGGATCGTATCTACGTAATTTAATATTAATTCTAATGTGTAGTTTTCGGGAGCATTCATTTTGATGGAAAACACAAATATTCAACATCAGAGACGTTTTATCCCTCGCCTATAATACTTACGTATACGGAATATACGTATACGAACTATAGTTCGGATTTGTGTAGTAAAAGTCTCTAGACTTTTTTTGAGGAAGATGGTTTAATCTAATATTATATTATAACTATGAAAACGACGGAGGAATTTTATAAGCAACAATTTATTTCATTCATTGAAAGAGTTCTTAATGTAAAAAATGTAGTAAAAGCATTGATCAAATTGAAGGTATAATACAAATAGAATACGAATAAAAATTGACGTACCACAAAAATGATCAGATATAGACTGCTGCTTAAGGAAGTGATAATAGCTAGAATAAACTATTATATAATTCTCAATTTTTCATACAATTTTTTAAAACGTGCACAAGATTAACTGCAAATGATTCTCGCCACTTTGACCGCAAGGTCCAATGTAAATAACGCCAAGAATAATTTGTTCTAGTCAAACGTCTGCATAGTGCCAAACAACGTAGTGGCAAAACGCTCAAACTGGTAGACAAAACTTACCGACAGTCGATTTTCAGGTTCGGCAAAAGTCTGTCCAGGTGGACGGGCGGATAACATGGAACCACAGACGATACCTGTGATGGAACTAACAGTGATCTAAAATACCAGCATCGCTAAAAGTTCCACCACCGACGAGATACTGTTAAAGACTGCCAGCCTTATGGGAGATCGTGTCACTCGAACATTTCGGTTTTCTTACGCCCTCTAGGATGCATTCTGGCTGGAGTACGAAACAGAAAGCCATCGACGTGATCACGTCGGCAAAGAAGGTCACTGACAATGAGTAGATTCTCGGCGGTGAGAAGGCAAATCGTCACGGAACCATATCGATTATGTATCATGAATTATTACATTCAGCACCGAACGTATTCCAAGTTAAGCAGATATTTCAGACGATGTTTTACTGTTTGTTTTTAAGGTTTACAATATTAAAAGCAAAACTCAAGGACAAGAAATTACTAGAAATGGATTGAAGCATAATATTAGGAAAATCAACAATTCCTACTTCAGATATATGAGATAACACAATATGTAATTTCAAAATAATTCATAAACGAGAATTATTACCTTAAACTTTTTTATACATAAATGTTCAAAGAATCGATCTGTGGGCACAGAAATATGTTGAAATACAGTATGATTAAGATTTAGATCAAGACTTTACTAGCTATTCCGTATCTTGAATACTATTAGCCACTTTTAGTAAAAAATTAGATGTTCAGATAGCCAAAGGACTGCTAGTCGACATTGCTGTAAAATGGAATTTTTATTAACATTAAACAGCCGGAAATAATAAATTTATCTGTGAATTGTATCAAATAAATTAATTCGTGCGAATATTCATCGTTTAAAAGTTTAAGGTTTACAATATTAAAAGCAAAACTCAAGGACAAAAGATTCCTATTGTTCGAGCTAAACTAGCGGAGCATCGACCGAAAGGACCGCAAGGGCCCCAAAAAAATTGAACGCTCCCGCCAAAACGTTCGACCGCAAGGTTGTCAAAGGAATGCTCGTTAACATTATTAGCAAAAGGAATATTTATAAACATTAAACAGCCAGAAGTAATAAATTTATCTGTGAATTGTATCGAATAAATTAATTCGTGCAAATGTTCATCGTTTAAAAGTTATTCCGTATCTCGAATACTATCAGCCACTTTTACTCAAAAATTAGGTGGTCAGGTAGCCAAAGGAGTGCTTGTCGACATCTCTGTAAAATGGAATTTTTATAAACATTAAACAGCCAGAAATAATAAATTTATCTGTTAATTGTATCGATCTAATTAATGCGTGCGAATGTTCATGGTTTAAAAGTTATTCCGTATCTCGAATGCTATTAGCCACTTTTACTAAAAAATTAGGTGGTCAGATAGCCAAAGGAGTGCTTGTCGACATTGCTGTAAAATGGCATTTTTATAAACATCAAGCAGCCAGAAATAATAAATTTATCTATGAATTGAATCGATTAAATTAATTCGTGCGAATGTTCAATGTTTAAAAGTTTAAAGTTTACAATATTAAAAGCAAAACTCTCTCTCTCTCTCTCTCTCTCGAGGACAAAAGATTCCTATTTTTCGAGCTAAACTAGCGGAGCTTCGACCGAGCGACCGAAAGGACCGCCACGGCCCCAAAAAAATGAGCGCGCCCGCCAAAACGTTCGCCCGCTACGTTGTAAAGGAATCCTCGTTAACATCATTAGCAAATGGAATTTCTATAAACATTAAACAGCCAGAAATAATAAATTTATCTGTAAATTGTATCAAATAAATTAATTCGTGCAAATGTTCATCGTTTAAATGTTATTCCGTATCTCGAATGCTATTACGCCACTTTTACTAAAAAATCAGGTGGTCAGATAGCCAAAGGAGTGCTTGTCGACATCGCTGTAAAATGGAATTGTTATAAACATTAACCAACAAGAAATAATAAATTTATCAATAATTACTATCACCGCGATCGACATCGATCGATATTCGATGGGGTGGGGATGGTCGCGCATCGCTACACACTGGCCGCCCGAGATTGGTCAGAACAATTCCTCAGTCAGTTACTCGTGGTTACTCGTGTGTGTCGGTTGTGTCGTGTCTCTGTCGCGTATGTCTCGTGTTTCGTGTGTGTCGCGTGTGTCGCGTGTGTCCGCTGTAACGTGTGTGTCGTGTGTGTCGTGGCGGTGGCGGCAGGAGCAGTTGGGTTCCGAGACCAGGAGAACCAGGGACTTCCCAGGTTTGACAAGGGGCCTACCAGAGGAGGACCAGGGGTCATCTAGTCCCACGTCCGGCCTACTTTCAACAGCAGATCAACGAAATCCGGTAAGTAATATTCTATTATTCTTTGATGCTTCCTTTGTTCTATCGTTACCAACTGTCAAAATAAAATAAACTTTCCCGTCCTTTAACTATTCTTTCAACGTACACCATGAATTATTATTTCTAATGTTCTAATTGGAATATCCCTTGGAACTTTCAATCTTCAATGCTCTATTATAAAAATATATATTTCTGATTTCGAATTGATATTTCTCGCGGATGAAGCTGTGAGACAGTACGGGTGTTCTTGCGTTGACATTTAACTACATTCAAGTCGGGCTTAAGATCTTTCTACTCGATCTTTTGGTGAAATTGACACTCTTGTGCGAAGTTAACTGGTTTGATTCGCACTTATATATCTAATTTATGTATTTGGTTTACAATCGGTATTCCTCCGGTCAAAAAATCTTCTGCTCAGGTTAGCTTTAGTATTTCTCTTTGAAAGAATCAGAGCTTTCTGTCTGATTCGCTTTTGAACCCCGGAGACTTCTTCTCCGCTTCACATCTTTTGCTCCGCAATAATTAATCAACAATCTGCGAAATTTAGTATAAGTTCATCATTATAAGAATCCCTTGTAAGACTCCCATTCGGGTCTCTTGTGCAGCAACCTCCTCGTGGTGAGACCTGGGCAATCGGTATTATCCTCTATTTGCAAGAATTTGTAGTATTTTAAGAATATAGGCAAATATCGAGCTAATAGCTGCACAGTTACACTTTTCTATAAGATTCCGTAGTAGAGTTTAAGACTTGCTAAATATGAAATCATGTGTATTTAATTGAATTTTAGAAGAATTTATTTTAAACCAGCATATCCCTGACATCCTTCATCCAAAGACACAGATTCCTTTTCGGCATACTGGTTCATTCGATGGACACAATTTTTATTTCCGTATTAAAATTGGTATTCCTCCGATCGGAGATCCCTCAGGGGCTCACTCACGTATGGGGCCGGGAGTGAGTACGGGGATTCGCGTCCCTGGGGCAACCCGAATCGCTCATAGGCCGCACTCGTGCGCGATTTTAATTTTTCTCTCGCGTGAGTGGTTGGCTTGCTCTTTTTATCTTGTTTCGTATTCGGATTCGTATGCAGAATTTTCAATTGGTTTCGACATTTTGTGTTATTCGCACTCGCGTGCAAGAATATTTATTGTGTCTAACAATTATTAATGTGTTCCAGCTAGAATTCATCGAACGAAGAGAGCAGACCACGAAGACGATGTATTTTTAAGTTTCGGCTTGCGTGCGTTAGTCATTAACAATCTATATCATCGGTGTTAATATGCCGAGTAATTATTGCCGTAACTTCACTTTGCTCGTTTTTTTTCCCTCCGACACAGCCATCTACTGTGTCGGACATTGCTCGTATGTAGTATGTACCAGAACGGTTGGTACGGGAATTCGCGACAGATAATGTTAATGGGGGGGTTGAGGGACGTTGTTCACTCATGCATTTCCCCAGTATCTTCGTAAATTTGCCACCCACGTCCGTCTCTGGCGGCAGGCGGTTGGGAGAAAAGGTTTTGTAGTGTGGGCACCTCTTGGCCGATGCTCGCGTCACCCTCGAACCAGAGCCTTCGGCTCTGGTTCTCTATAGTTTTTCTCTTTGAAAGAATTAGAGCCTTCTGTCTGATTCGCCTTTATTCCGCCGTGAATCGGGGACTTCTTCTTCGTTCACATCTTTTGCTCCGCAATAATCACTCGACATACCTGCGTAATTTAGTATAAGTTCGGCGTTGTAGGAAAGGGTGCCAGAAGGAATATCGTTCTGACTCGCTTTCCGGGTCTCTTGTGCAGCAACCTCCTCGTGGTGAGACCTGGGCAATCGGTATTATGCACTATTCGTAAGAACTTCTAATATCTTACAAGTAGTGGACACTGTCGAGCTAATAGCTGCACTTGTAATAAATATGTTGATTTTCAATTAATTTTGTTCCTATTCCTATTATCTTCCATAACATTTCTGTGTCCACTTGCTGGTACCGTTGAATAGCACAGGAGCTCTCGTCGGTGATATTGACACAGTCAAGAGACTGTTCAAGACGGCCAGCCTTATGGGAGTTCGTGTCATTCGAATATTTCAGTGATCTCTTACGCCCTCTAGGATATATTCTGGCTCCAATCAGAGAAACAGAACGCGACCGACGGCATTTCGTCGGTGCAGAAGACCACTGAGGAGATTCTCGTCGCGACGCGTCAGCGAGAAAGCCAGTCATCAAGAATCCATATTAAGTATTATTCAATGCTGTATTCTCCGCCATATTTCAAACGATGTTTTGGCACTATTTTGATACTATTTTCGTCAGTGGTGGAACTTTTAGCGATGTGGTATTTCAGATCACTGTAAGTTCCACGTTATCCCCGCGCTCACTCGCGCCCACTTCCACGTCTCGCTGAATAAGACAGGGTCTGGCAGTCTTTAACAGTATCTCGTCGGTGGTTCCACTCCCAACTAGGTACTCGTTGCGATCTCTACCTATGTAAGTAGAACATTTTCTCGTGAACCATGGACCTCTCCGAGCCAAAGCACGGACGAGATACTATTGACAGTATCTCGTCGGTGATAAGGTTATGTAGGTGCAAAATTGTAGCTGAATACGATTTGACCGATTTTGGGAAGTTTAGCCTGAAAAATGATCTGTTGTCGATACTATGTGTCTACTAGTTTGAACGTTTTGCCACTACGTGGAATGGCGCTGTACCGACAAATGATTTTTGCCGAAATTTGTATTGTGTCTTATGTCAACACAAAATATATTTCAATAATTTTACGTTGAGACTTTTTACTTTTCGTCTTGTAATGTTGGGAAGGGGGGAAAAGTGGATCTAGAGAATAGAAATAGGAAAATTGGGGTGGAAAAGGTTATCTAGAGAGGGGAAGCTGTGGAAGAGGGCGTTGCGATCAGTAAAATTTGGAGTCTGTAAGACAATTAGACTCGAGATTCTCGAGTCGAGACACAAAAATCCATACGGGTTATGGTTGTTGCTATACCTGGTCTGAGGATTGCGCCTTCAACTGGTGTCAAGTCATCAATTGAATAAAATGTCATCATATTTCGTCTATAAGGTACTCTACATATCTTGTTAATAATTGATGGTTTTATTCATTTGAATGACAAATTCAGAAAATTGCTTGGAGTCTGCCTTCGAAACATACCTAACCTTGAAGTGTATATTGTCCAATATATACATAATGCAAATATACTGTTTATCATATTATGCATTAGTTATTATCATGATTGCTTTATTTTCTAAATACAGCTTTATCGTGGACGTAAATTTATATGTTTATAAATTGTTTAAATTATTTTAGGGAATTGGCAGCAAAATTGTAAAATTGTACTTCTTCGAGAAACTACGTAAGTAATAAAAATTAATGAAATATTTTGTTTCAGATGTATATGTATGTGTATGTCATGAAATGTCCTTTTTACAGCTAAGTATTATGACTAATGATACAAATGTAAATTGTGCGTGTTATATATTAAATTGTACATTAAAAATTGAGATCTTATAAGAATTCAGGCATATTTTTTCAGATATATAAATAGTCATAGTTATAATCTTTCTGCACACAATTTGCTCCTCTTTTCTATCAGTATTATTGTCTTCCTTTTTGCTTTACCAACTGTTTCTTCAACTCACATATACAAGCATCCATTGTTCAATTTTAAAAATATTTAACGTTGTATTTCCTACTTTTTTTTGTTCTAACTCCTCATTCTCCTAGATTATTGTTTTCCTAATATAAGTTGCTATATTTTTTCTATTCCCTCTATTTTCGTTTCCAATTTATTTTGCCCGAATTATATTCTTGAGCTTGTTTAATGGTTTATATATCAATGCTTCTACTATTTCTAAGCATAGTTGATTAACTATGACAGAAAAAAAAAGATTTGCCAGGTGTGGGGTTCGAACCCACGCTCCCTAACGGGAACCAAAGCTTAAATCTGGCGCCTTAGACCGCTCGGCCAACCTGGCTTGTTCTGTAAACCGGTTTCATTTTAGTACATAGGTATTGTCATATGGTTTCAACATTATATAAAAAGTTAATATAAAATACTCTAAGGAATATATTCGGATAGCAAAATTAATGACATTTCTACAGTGTATATTAAGAAAATGTGCTTTTCGTTCGCTATTTATAGTCACGCAGATATGCGAAGCCGGTAAGTGTTCATAATCTCTTACAACACAGTTAACTATTTTATAAAAATATTAGTGATGAATAATAAAGAAAAGAAAAAAAAGTTACAAAATTCAGCAAGTGTCTATATTATTTTGAAATCTAATTTAGTACTTTCAGAAACATTGATTGACAATGCTTTCCGCAGGAAACAATAATAGATTGACACTACCTGTATCCATTAAATTAATAAAAGTTCAACAAACTAAGGTATTCAAAATTCTACGGAGCCATTTCGTTGGATCTAAATAAATTCTTCTGCCACTATTTTTTTTAAATGACGGGTTTGTATATTTACCTTAACCCTTTAAGCAAGGAGAATGAGTATATCCATTCTGATTGATTAGCCAATAGTCCGAACAATCCAGATGATCATTAACAATATATATAGATAATGATCATCTTATCCAAATGATCATTAACTTTAATATATTAAAGACCCCATGAAATAAGCATTTTTCAGCATCAATATTTCATCGAGCAAATGACATGCAAAAATATTTGCTATATCTTAAGGGTACAAGAAATTACAAAGATTTGGGTACGCTTTGCGTTTTGTTTGTACGGTGCCAGCATAAAATGGTTTATTTATCAGATAAGCAGCAAGGTCCGCTTACTGAAGGAAACTCTATAGCGTTGAATGAGGATTACCGATAATCAGCAGATGGTAATATTCTTTTGCATCGATAGACGCGCAATATACTCGAAGGGTAGCGTTGGTTCACAAACAGAATTCAAATGGAGCCAACTCGTCGAAAGAGCAGATCTTATCGCAGGGAACTGTCAAGGGTGCATCACCGGATTGCTCCTATCCCTGCCAAGCCCTGCTGGTTCATCCCCTTTGACGCCCAACTCAAATTCCACCCTGATATCTCTCTGACATTAAGGGCACGCACGCAGCGGCGCATCAAAATATGTTTCAGAACAATAGTATTCATTGTAATTACGGGAACGCGGTTTCTCGTTTTATTTAAAATTTATATAATTTATTTCTTTGCGTTGAACTAACAAAATTGACTGCAGAGTCGCAAGAAAATAGAGGAACAGTTAAAAACAGGGTACTTATGACTTAATGGCTCGTAGATGACTACACTGGTTTATTGAGTTAATTACTTTGTTACAGGCATTTACAATGTGATGTTTCGTATTAATTAAATTCATTCCAAGTTATTCCTAGTTATACTTTCTTTTAGAAATGCGATTTCTTAAAACGATTAACTACCCTGGGGTTAGTCCAACTGGTACGACAAGACAGGGTACTCGTTAAAATCAATGTAAAATTGCATTTTTAAAAATTTCTAAGGGTTCTTAAGTTACATAGAATGATCGAAGAATGAACGCTCAATTTTGTTTATGTGAATTCATCATTTCTAAAATTTCAATCAGATGGAAAGAGTTGTTCGTCAATTGAGGTGTAATTAGTAAAATGTGATAAAAAAATATGTATATTCAATTTTGAAGTTACTGAAAAATTCGATGAATGTTATATGGTTACTATAGAGCTTATATTTTATTTTTCTTCGCAGATTCCAATCAGATGGAGTGTGGTACACCTCGCGCATTGTTTTATGTGATTGCACGTGCCGAAAGAAAACTAAGCTGACGGCTCGCGGCGGATTGGCGGGTAGCAGGGGCGGGTTGTTTGCAGCAAGGGGCTTCGAACACGTGAGTGAAAAAGCCTATTAGTACGTATACTGAAGTGCAAAATCTATGTAGCGAACCTTGAACACGATTACAGTATGCTCCACAACCTTTTTATATTATACTTTCAACCCACTCCATTTTTCCAAGAACAAGACGGATGAATTATTTATTAGCTGTACCGGCAAGTAATCCGCTATTTGCACAATCACATAAATAGATGTGCAATTTATAGTTAACATGTTTTCACATCTCATGAAAAAACACAACAATAAGTCATAAATTATCGTATACATGTGTATTATCCTGTGCATGCAGAACTTTATGGTCCACATATTGTATATGCTCATAAGTTTTTTCAGTAGTATATATCGTATACATGTATAAAGCAAATTTTATTATACATTCATATGTGACAGTATGATTCTAAAATAACCTTGGATTCTTCTTTTATAGACAATTTTCTAGTGCATCAAAAATTGATCCTTGGTTTCAGTGTTTAAATCTTTTTAAAATTTGTTGGCCAGCCTGAAGGTACTTCGCTTTTGTTTCTATTTTGGTTCATTGAACAAGTAT
The DNA here is from genome assembly GCA_028455805.1 of Lasioglossum figueresi. Classification (NCBI taxonomy): domain Eukaryota; kingdom Metazoa; phylum Arthropoda; class Insecta; order Hymenoptera; family Halictidae; genus Lasioglossum; species Lasioglossum figueresi. The sequence goes on from CM052202.1 coordinate 9,381,622, forward strand.
GAAAACAAAGCTGTACAATTTGCGAACAATGTCTACTGATTACGAGGAGGTTGAGGCCAGAAAAAAAATTCAATTTCATTGATTAGTCGTCGCGTAAAATAATGGTCAGATGACAAATCAGTGATGAAGTAGAATGTTTTCGCAGGAACAAACGAGGAAATCAATATCGCAAGAAAAATGGTTTCGTATTGTGTCCACGTTGTAACGTTTTCTATGGGGCACGTGTCAGTCATGCCGCATGCCACGTGCCGGCCAATCTAAATCTAATAACACAAACAGCCTTACAATAACGCTCGTCGTGTGCGCTACCGTTTGGCGGCTGGAGGTAATAGGACACCATGTGAACTAATCGCTCAGGATTGGCTCTCAAGATCCTCTTTCGCTATTTGTTGATCCCACTGTGCGGCCTCTCCTGGGAGAACGAGCACTATAGCAGAAGGTGCTCGCAATAATTTTTGAATCGACGGGAAATCGAAATCTATTCTGCTGGTTCTTGTCATGTACGAAATCAAAAAATCTGTTCCAATAAATTTTGTTCATAGTCTTAACCCAAGAACATTTCATAATTTATTTTTCAATCGGTCGAATGTATCTATTTCATAGTAAAATGAACCTGTATCAAGTGTAAGAATTAAAAGAAGGAAACAGCATTGTATTTATAGTAATTTGTTTGATAACTTTCTTTAACAATTATTTGCAGTCATAGAACAGTAAAATTGCTAGGACGACAGTCATGGGTTCAATGGATTCAAGACTAAATTTACTTATTATTATGGCGAATTCAGTTTCAAATGGTGAATAATAAATAGTCGATTTTATTTTGAAAATAAAATAATTTAGTTTCCGAAAATCTAGTGTATAAAATTGAAGGGTTTGAAGTTTTTCCAAAATCGCAACTTCAAACTGCGTCTTAAAAATCAGTGGGAATTAACAGTGTTGGCTGATCAGCACTGAAATTGATTTATTTAATACGTGTTTTTACCTACCTCTGCTCAAATTGTAGCAAATACGACGTTGGGGATGGATGAAGGAATCAGATAGGCTCGTGTGTAATTCTCAAAAATGTAAGTTGAATTTATTTTAATATACACCGACGAGTGTCTGTACGCGCGTGTGCGTGTCAGTGCGCATCCGCGTGCGTACACGAACGACGCGTCATGCAAAATATGTCATGATCGAACGAAAGTGATAATCAATATTACAATCAACATCACAAGATCACAGAGCTCGCGGCTCCTGGACAAAGATTGCACCCTTTCCCAACGAATTGCAAGGGTGCTCGCCAAGTCGATATGCAAAAAGGAACTGTTTACAATAATCAATTTTTTAACGACACTCGTTCCGATAAATGATAGATCTACGCTCTCTCGTAATCCACTGCAAAACTCTGGACTAATTATGGATTCCAAGGTCTGATATATGCTTCGTATACTTTCGTGAGATTCGTTTGGTGTGAGATTCGTTTTTGGGCCGGCTCGTCGAAATGATTCGAATCAACTATTATACGTTTTATACAGTTGTTCACGTACAATCCATCGTTTAACGTGGCCCGACAAATACGAACTTTCTCTCTTTCGGAGAAATCAGGCGTGCAACCGCGAAATCAATTCATAAATAATACCGGGGAACGTAAAATCGGTGGAATTTGTTTGATGAACAATTTTGTTGTCTCGATGAAATCAATGAAAAATAGGTAATTGTACGGCAGAACTTGTTCGGTGCACTTATACCTGTTCCACCGACTATACGCGTGTGTAGTCTGCACGTTAAAGGGGTGGATCGCCGCCATACAATCATACAATTATACGGAGTTCAAGCTACGGTTGCTCCTACGATTATGTACACCTATATATAATAATTCTTCGTCCTACAATCCCGTTAATATTCGTTTCGTTGGGCATCCTAGAAATAATTCTGTCGATCATTTTTGTACATCGCAACAGTATTTACAAGAAAATTTACAAATTACACGTTAGACGATACGCTCTACCTAGCTGATATTGGTTAGTCTTCTTAAAACGTACGGGTAGGAAGTTAAAATTTCAAAGTCGAAAATGCTCTCTAAAAACTATGATGTCTGTTATTCAGTGATAAGCGATATGTCCGTCTAGCGGTGTCCCGTGTTCCTCGACCCTCGACAGTTTTCTGCTCGGATTCGTTCGAAAATCCCTCGACACCCTTTTGTGAACTCTCTCTCTCTCGGCTCACACACGTATACTGCTCCCGTTTTACCGAACGTTCTCGATTTGTTAGGCGAATCGTTGAACCACCTTGCTACAAAATCGATGGAAAACACTTTCAAAAATATTCTGTCGCAAGTTTCTCGTCGCGAGAGGAGACGAAGATGCCGGATGGGCTCGAATACATCCGTAAAAACGCTTTGCTCGCTTTGCTCGATACAACATCAGAGCGACACGAGAGGACTATAGTCGTTCGGCTTGGTGTTCACCTCTGCTAGCAACTTCTGGGAGCGTCCGACAGTGGAGCAGGGTCACCGAAAAATCGAAAGAAATTATCTAGACTTTGGCCACCGGATCGCGGGTCTTGGAAAGATAGAAAGAATATAAAAATATCATAACGTTATTTTCGATTTACAAAAATTATTTAGAGACGAAATTTACTTTTATACGTATCTCCGGTTTCTTGGAGAAAAACCTCGAACGCAGATCCGCTGTCTAGTTATGATAATTGACCACTTGGATAAAACGAAGTTCGTGTTCAATGGTTCATTCTTTTTTTTACAACAAACTTGGTCACATAATATCTGGGAATTGACAACGGTCGATAGATTGCTCCTCGCACTCGAACACAACTGATCCAACATATTCTTCGATATAAATACTGTGCACCATCCGAGCGACTATGTCGATAGATGCAAAAAACAAGTGTTCTTCGATATGTATCATTCCTTAACTTATTCGATCGTTAATCATAAAGCGTTATCGATTTTTGCACTGGTTTCGATATAACTCCCAAAACACATTCGCGAAGCCCCGACGAGAATTAGACCGCGCGTCTCTTTTCCCCATACGATAATTGGGGGAGAACGTGGATCGACTCCGGCTCAAGAAAGCGATTGTCAACTACGAATACAATGATTAGGGAAACGTCGGAATTCGCTGAAACATCCGGCGTCAGTGAATCTCGCTTTCGTGATGACACGGAGACTGTTGATGTTCCCGTTGGAGCTTACATCTCGTAACACTATTTGTTACTAGACGAGAGCAACGGACTGGCGGTGTTCGAGTATCCTTGGCTGCAGGTAGGCAACATAAATGGATTCATGTTGAACGGTGATCCGACGACCTCTCCTAGTCCTGCAACATACCCACTGTCGGTTATACGTTAGTATAATTCGCCATCTCGTAAAATCCACGAATTATAATTAGAGGACACGATTAACGGGCATGCAACGTATGTTTCGATTCGAGCTTTGCCTTCGATTGTTTCAGCAATTTATTGCCACCGCGGATCTTTATGCGAAATAAACATTTTCAATTTCAACGAACAGGTTTCAGATAGAAATATATTCTCTTTTTTAACCGTTTGAACTCGAAGCAATTCTCATTCGCTAATTCATTTTTCCAGTTATTATTATTGTGGGTAATATTCTTCGTTCACAATAAGTTACACGGATAAAGTGTCAATTTTTGTTGAAATTAGTGCAATGGATTATTTGCTAATGCACTGATTGGATGAGTCACCTTGCAGATTGCGGAGACTTCAATGAACTGCGCGCAGTATCGGATCGAAGGTCGGTGTGCATTACAAGATGAAGAACGAGCTGCATTTCAGGGGCGTCGTTCAGACACGTGCCAACAAAACTGCCACTCTAATAATCTCGTCGGCTAAGTGGTTCTCTTAACTATCAATGGCAATAAACGGTATACTACCATTCGTCTCTGTTACGCCTCCATTTGCGGCGGTGATCGTAACGATGTCCAAAGGTTTTTATTTTTTTAACGATTTATTCCACACTGCACTATTGATCTCGATAGAAAGCAAACGTCGTTAAATACTACTGTATATTATTAATTGAATAGTGTGAAAATCTCGCAGCCTTCAATTCACATTATTAGACACTATAAATGAACTCTTCGTTTTTTACTCCCGTAAAATGCGTAAAGATCCGCAGTCCAATAATTGCGATGCAAAAGTGGTGTACGTCAATATTTTGTTCAATACATCTCAAAGGTTTAATCGTCATCAAATAAAACAATTGTGGTATATAGACGGTGGATGTTTATGCAATTTTCAATTTCTATTGACAAATTCTAAGAATTTGTTTAATTGAAGTTGTTTGTAGATCCAAAACAAATAAAAATCTTACCAAATTCCGTCGAATTTCATATTCTAGTATCTTCTTTTAATTTTCATAAGCTATGAAGGCATAAAGATCCGCAGTCTAGTGATTTAATTTTAGCGTGGTTGCGTAAGACCAAATATCCATTGATATTACTGTGCTTTACAGAAATTTCACTGAATTGATCATCATCCAATGAATTAGACTTGCAGCATTTTTTGCATTGGAAGGCTCGATCGAAGGCAGGAGAATCTGGGTCTGTTATCAAAGGTTTTGTAAATGAACGTGTGTACATACATTCTCGAATCTCGTCTCTTGTGAATGTTTCTCATAATTCTTTAATCGCAGTGCATGGGGTGGTTGTGGTGGTGATGATGGTGGTTGTGATGGTGGACGGTTAGCGGTTACTGGGCGGCTGTGGCGAGGTGGTGCTGTGTGGACCAGTGCGGTGGGACTGAGGTAGTCGGTGGTCGTACTACAGGGGCGAACGCACTCCCGTCCCCAGACGTATAGAAAATGCCATACTGTTCGTGCGCTAAAACGAAAATTTCACATAAGGAAAACTCATAAACGTGCGTGCACTTGGACGCGATGCCGACAGAACATGGGAAAGCTTTGTTGCGTGTCAGGACTCGGTGTACACGTACACATGCACACGCATGCGCTTGAAATCGCACTACCAAACTGTGTCCAAAATTGTCATAAAAATCTGATTATGTGTCTACAGGCTGTCATTCCGCATCATTGTAAATTTTGTCCTTCGACACACCTACCGGAAATGATTTCATAATTCTTGAAAGTCCACGGCCCATGGTTAAGATTCTTTAAATAACTAAAATAGTTGGCGAAACATTGAGAGTCAGAATGACTTGGCGTGAACAATTAAAATTCTGTAACGATACAAGAAACATGGACTGGACTTCCTGAGTACCAGAATACGACTCTGGGCGATGAAACCCCTTAAGTATTAGTAATAAACAATACATAAACAACGGTATAATTTTTAGTTCACGTGTTTACAGATTGACGTTGGTTCTCATAATTCCTAATCCGGGTGTGTCATCGCAATGGCAAAGGTTGCTGATCGAAGAACGTTTAAGACCGACTTCGGACACAGTTTGACAAACGTTGAAGCAACAAGATGAATCGGCAATGTTCTCGAGGGTAGCGAAGAGAGTTACTTACGCGAAGTGTAAAGTGTTGGACTACCCGCGTAGGGATTGGCAACCGAGTAACTGCCATTGGTGCTGTGACTGTGGGGTGTGCTGGCCGAACTTCCGCAATAACCGCCTCCAGTTACAACCCCGCGTGGACTCGCGCTACTGCTTTGCCTATAGGCGTCAACGTTCCCACCGACGCTGCCACCGACGCTGCCACCACCGCCTCCGCCACCACCGCCTCCAGCATTGGCTCCTGTCGTCACGGAACTACCGTCTAAAAATAGAAACCTGCCCGTCAGACGAACTCGTCAGTATTTCATCATTCTGTGCGCAACTTGTTGCCTAACCCTTAAACCGGACACGTGGGCTTTCGCCTCTCCTTCTACCGACTGTCCGACACGCGAACTCATCGATACCCTAACTGACGGTGATTCGTTCAACTCTTCAGGGTCGACGGGTACTGCACTGCACTGCATTAACTCTGATAGAGTCCCGAAATTTGTTAAATAGGGGTCCGATTGTTCGGTATGGTCCTTACTGCTTGTTAGAGCTGAGAATTTATATGGGGACTTCTTTCTAGACAGCTTTCTAGAGTTGAGAACGGAGATACGAGATAGTCAAATGATGAGAAAAGATATTGGGAGTTGAGCGTCGTCCCTGAAGAGTTAATACATTGATTGCCAATGGACACGTGGGGCATGATAGCAAGCTGCCAATGTAACTGGATACTCTCGTCAGTGCTGAATGAGGATCTATACTATACGTATAATCCCATGTTCTTCTTTTTCACCACACAATATTTGCAATTTAAGAACAACAGTTTCGTTCCTATGACAAAATGTATTTCTAGGAAATTGATCTATTCGACTTGAATGAAGTAGAATCTGTTGATTTTAAGTGTGAAACGAAATTGGATTAGTCTACAAAAGTGAGAATGAGGATGAAGAAATGTAAGCAGAAACTGAAATGTTAACGTCATAGTTAAGGTTTGTCGGTGCTAACTTCGGTAAGCTATGGTTTGGAGAGCGAAGATCGTGCGACATCATGGTTGCCATTTTCTGTGGAACACGAATAACTTAGAATATTTACCGTCCGTCCATTTCGCCGCACTACCGTTTTCTTGCACTGTCACTGCCAGTTGTCCTGTGTACGAGTTGAACGCCGTCGCCGAACTAGATGTGGGCGGCGCAGGTGGGTGGCCAGAACCAGGACTCCTGGGAGCACCTGTAATTCCCGCGTTTCCACTCCTGGGCATACTGTACAAAGCTTCCGCGAGGTCCGCCGCCCTCTTCAGTATAATCTCCTTCGGTAATTTCTCGGGGTCGCCCGGGTGTCGTGGAATCAGCTTTTGTAACCTTTGGAAGCCGTAGTCGATCGTTGGCTCGTTGAGTGCTGGAAGATTAGCGAGAACGATACTACTTTAGCGGGAATCCGTAAAATGTGAAGTATGGTCTGTCACAAATCGAATGAATCAACCGTAGGAACTAAGTAGATCATCCCCAATTTTAGGAATCCGTTTGGTTTGAAATTAATGCGTTAATCAACGACCTTGAACTTTGAAAATTCCATTTTTTATTTTCTGCTAAGTGTAAATCATCCCCATTTTTAGGGATCTGTTCAATTTGAAATTAATGTGTTAATGAACGACCTCGAAATGTGCAAATTTCATTTGCCATTTTGTAAATGACAAAGTACAGGGTCTTGATGACTCCAGGTATGGCGAACATGGATGGAAACAATATCGTTGAACCAACTTGCACAGTGTTCCGCAATCATACTCACACACATAAACAAATCTCCCAGGCGCCCCCTTGCAGAATTGTTTAGTCTTATACGACAGTGTGACTTCGACAACGCCCGGTATCTGCCTCGGTGGAGTTTGCACCCTTATTGCGTTAGGTGTGATTAGCTGAAAATGAGAAATTAAGCGACTTAAAGACTGTTGTCTTAGAGAAATCGATTTACCGGAATGTTCTGATATGTAGTTTTATTAATAAATTAAGTACCTCGCTCCAGACCAACATCGACCCAAACACTACTTGAAGTCCATCGAAGAAATTTTCACCTATGATTATCACTGTCGATCCGCCGGACGTCCAGCCTTCGTTCGGTGATATTGCCTTTATGCACGGTGTTTGAAGAGGAACCGGAGTGTAGAGACCTGATTACATAAAAGTGTCGGTTAGACATTATAAAAATAGTCAAAATCTCACAAAATCAAAGGAGTTCACACTCGATGAGTCCGAAATTACGGAACTGAAGTTTGTCTTATTGTTAGAGGTGACTGGACTGCAGCAGGTGTTTATGCAAATTCTTGTTCTCATAATAGAAACTTTTGTGAAAGTCAAAATAGTCGAGAACAAGCAAAGAACAACGTCGCGTGCGACGACAAACACCGCAACATCCTTGCGGAGCGATCGCGAGACTTAGCCAAAGATTTCGCGACCATGACCGGCGTGCGAAATCAGAGAAACAATAACACGCGGCGTGCACAGGCGCACTCGCGTCGCAAAAAGACTTGCACGCGAATACGAGTCGGGAAATTACGCGAATTCCCCTCACCGTGCCGAGACAGTTAGTTAGAGGGGTGGGATACGGAAAATTATCTGAATATTCTGTTTATTTGGTCGAGGGCGAGTGGTGGGTATATATTTCCCGTGGCGAGCAACTTCAAGCCGTGAGGATGAGAGAGAGGATGAGAGAGCCCCCCAAAAGAGGAAGAACGACAGAGAATCTATGAAGGAGAAAGACGTCAACCTTGTAGAAAGAGAACGAGAGAGAGAGAGGGAGAGGGAGAGAGAAGAAGAGAAAGAGTGTCGGGAGGAAGAGAATGAGGGTCGGAGTGGCCGGAGAAGAGTTGTAACAAGAAGGAAGGGGGGCGATCGGGCCGTTGGTGTCTCTGCTTGGAATTTATAACCCAATGATATCATTTTGTACCCCGGCGAAGCCAAGCCACCCCCGGCACCGACCCTGCTAGAACGGAGCCACGGCAGAGTGGCTGACATCATGGTATATTGCTCCCAGTGATGCTCAAACAGCTTCCACCTTCGATTGCTTGCTCGCCTATTAAATCCCGAATGCTCGAAAGACACCCCTTGTCTGCGACCTGGTCGAAAACTACCACCCCACGAAAACTCAAAACGGCATGACCATTGAAAATTGATTTTGTCCAAGCATTATAAAACAATAAAATCTAATTTGGTGGTTTGTTACTAGTTAATTTCAATTCAGACGTTTCTATTGGTAAGTTTAGTCAGCCAAATGATTAAACCACCCCCTCAACTGTGGGACAGTAGGTACTACAAATAGCACTTGACTAATGAGTGTTTAAGGATCTATGATTAGCAGCAAACTTCTAGCCACCCCTGTAAAACTCTGACTATTAGAAATTTATCTTCCTCTAGCAAGAACATTATAGCTTCAAACATCAGACCTGGTAACTTAATTCTGATTTTCTTTAATTTAAATATTTTTGAACTTGATCTAGGTTCTGTGAAAAATGAAATGTTGGTACGGCTTGATAATATTTAATCGGGCCCTGTTTTGCAAGAAAGGGATGCAAGGAAGACGCAGGTTGGTTAAAGGGTAGCGATCCTCGTGTAAATGGGGATTCTTCGATGGGACAGAGGTATTTATTGCGTTCAATGTACAAGAAAGTCGTTAAACAGAGGCGGCCACGTTGGCAACCACTCCGGTAGAGAATTGTCGAGCGAAATGGTATGGGGCGGAAATGTAGGAAGAGGTGGAGTGGAAGGAGTATAGTAGGTGGAGGAGGAAGAGAGGATGGGAGGGAGGGTTGAAAGAGGGATTCAGTAGAGGAGGCCGGAACAAGCGTACCAACCCGGAATAAATAAAATCCCCCGTGCCATTACTGAGCGGTAAGGGGTGCTACTCTCTACTCCCGAACTCCTCTTTTACCACCAAACCGTCGTCGAAGTCGAGGAGCCCCGTTGTACTCGAACATGTTCGGTCCGATTCTCTCTGATCACTGTGGGATCGCGGATGTAACTTCGTTTCACCCCGGTAAATACCGGGAACTTCTCCTCCAGAAAAACTTGCTTTCTCCTCCACCGCCGCGCTCATTAAAATCATGTTTCACGACCGGGCTGCTTTCTCCCGAGCGATTTATCGGAATATTCGATACTCTGCCGCCGGAGGAATCATTTGCGGTTCACCTAAATGTTGCTGTCTCAATGGCAACCTTCATTTATCATGATACAAAAATATTTTTCTACCTAATTTACATATTATCGACGAGTGAACATGCTGCTACAAATACTACGGAGCACTACACGCAATATTATATTGCTTTATAACAATAAGATTGAATTCATTATTGTAGTGTTCAAATTTAAAATCACTTTTTGTAGGCTTTTCATCGTCGTTGTTTTTCTTTAATATTAGTAGCCAATGTTAAAATGTATTCGGTGATGTTATTGACATGACCTTGACGTTGACCTCTAACTCCAAGAATTACAATTGAGTGCGAAATTCATTTTACCGAATTTGCTAAATACGAGATAAAAATGACAATTAAAGTTGACGCGAAAAAGACATGAAAATTAATTTTTGCCATAGAGAACCAATTTCTATCCTACTGTACAATTACGAAGGGTTCTAAGAAAACGAGAATGTTATCGCTGGCTATCGTTTTACGCAAAATCCGGGAATGTAACATTTACCAACGAGATGTACCGAAGGGAGGAATAGAGGGGGTAGGTCCGATTGGCGAGCCTTTTCCGCCTCGTTCTTCGTTTTTTTCCCGACGAGATAAAATAGAGACGCGAAGAGGTGGAAGGAAAGGTTCGAACCTGCGGAGAGGAGCTTGACTAGGGACGGAGGAAATAATAGTAAGGAAGAAAGCACAGAGAACGTGGCGGAACCCCCGTTTGCCCGCATCCCATTGATTTACATCTTGCCTTTGCGCAGAAAGAAAGAAAGGACGGAGAGGAAGAACACACCGGGAAAAGAGAGAAGAGGCGCGCGTAGTTGAGGGGTGGCCGCACGATATCAGCCGTTTGTATGCGCGGTCGACGCCAAACTTTGCTGAATTGCCCTATGACTCCTTATATCCTATCCTCCGAGCACGCCCTGTCTCGTCCTCTTACGATTCTACCCTCCGCTATGGCTCGAGGAGTCGTTATACCGATCTCGAAGAAACCAACCCTGCGTTTCCTCCGTACCCGCTCCTCGTTCAAGGATTCTAACAATTCCATTACGACGAGACAACAATTTTTTCTTATAGTCGCGCCGGCGCGAAGCGTTTAATACGACGACCGATGTCTGTTCTTCGAATCGAATCACTTTGTCATACTGCTTATCGTGCAGACTGCGGATCGTCGCGCTAGACAAACATTTTACAAATCTATTTTTGAGAAGCTCGGTGACGACGTCTACACATCGTGCCGACTCTAAGGAATATTACGAAATAAACATTGTCTGCATTCATTCTAAAAAGCAGGCTAATCTTTGTTTAATCATTTTAATAAGTAGAAAATAAATGTATCGATAGTGTCCTGGTGAAAATGCAATTTAATAATATTTTTTCTATTTTGCACATATAAAACACCACAAATATGTAATATCTAAATATCTAATATCGTAGTGAAGATAATCGTAATTGCGACATAGCGACTTTGAAGTCCTTGCAACAAACTCCATTTTATTTTACAGGTATATATTGTCCATTGCGGTCGCGAAATGAATGCACCGTTACAAATTAAAACCGGGATGATTCATTTATGCCGTGACCAAATGAATTGATTATAAATATTAAAGTTGTTGTTGAGCCGCAGTAAAAGCATCGTTTAATACTCCATTATCCTGCGTTACAATATCCGGTCTCACGCGTTATGTTCATAGTTAATTTTGCAACAAATCCACCGTTCGATTCGCCCAAAAATGTCGTATTTCTCACAGCGGGAATCAATATTCGATCGAAAGTTGCTATGTCTCGATTATGCTGTCGCAAAGTGTTGTAGGTATGTTCCGAATTTTCGAGACTCACTGTTGTACTCGCCGGGATCGCTGGGATCCAATCGTTTCGCTCTGCGCCCATGTTTGCTGTTGTTGTGGACGAACATGTTGTCCGAGACTGCCAGTAGTGGTCCCTCTACTCCTACTTGCGTGGAAATGACCACCTGTTACAGAAGGTTGAAATTCGCAGACGTGAGATTTCGCTCAAAAATGAAACTTTCGTGGAAATCAGCTTCGCGATAATGCGGTGCACGCGCGACGATCATTTCACTCAGCAGGATCCTGCATTCAATTGTCATCAATTTCAGAAAATCAAGTGTTAAACAACCAATTCAGGTCTAGGAAAATTGCAGAAAATCTAATCGAAATTCTGAAACGATACAGAGTTCTGCAATCGTTTTTGCGCATATCTCTGAGGCTAAAGGTGAGCTGTTGGACAAATTTACCGAGCATGTGGACTTTTACAACATATTTCGAGAACGATTGAAATCGATGAGGTGTGTTTTTAAATCCTCACGCATTTCTTACGTTGCAATTTCAAAATTTCTGTGTATGTTTATTTCTGTAAAATACGAGATTATAAAAAAATTTGAACTTTTACAACATATTTGTAAAATAGGTATGTCCTATTTAAATCCTCACGCCTTATATTGCAATTACAAAAATTTGGTGCGTATTTATTTCTGTAAAATACGAGATTACGAACGAATTTTGTTGATTGAAGTTGTGAAACGAAGCCGAGCATTGTCGTAGGATCCTCGGCGCAATTATTTTTGATAAAAATTCGCGGAGAATTTTGTCGCGAAACGCTCTCGCCCGGAATCCCGGGTGAAGGGGAACCAAAATGAAGTTGTTATCACGGCTCGGAATTTGTTTAGGAATTGCTTATTACTCGGAGTTTCGAATTAAAATTTTAGCGGCGTGGGTTTAGCCGCCTCGAAAATTCGCAGCGGGCGAAGGACCGTCAGGTTTTCCTCAAGCTTGCAAGTTCGCACTACGTTAGGTAATACGGCCAACTAGCCAAGAAAGTTGGCGGGAGTCGCGAAAGGACAAAACTTCGGGCGTTTACCGACCTTCCCGGCCGATTTTATAAACGTTCTTTCTACTTTCTCTCTCTCCCTCTCTCTCGCTCTCTGCCCCGAAAATCATCGTCCCCTTGTTTGCGTCCGAAAAACTTGAGGTTAAATACACGGGCTTGTTTCAATTTGCCGAAAGTTTTACAACGATTCTTACCCCGGCGCTATCAAAGAGAAATACAACGCGGAAAGAGAAAGTGCATCACCGGCGTTGAATCCGCGCGAGCGCGTTTTGTTGGCCAATGAATATATTCGCGTACGCAATCATGCATCGTTGTGAAATATTTAAATAGGTCCACACAAACATTTTCTGCCGTGGCGCTTCGAACGTGTGTACGATGTAGCTGTATTCCAAGATTCAACCTTAATGAGATTATATTCATACATTTGTATGATAGTATCTATCATACGTGCAAATAGAGGGGGCCACGAGTGTCACGAAATACATGGCAAATATTCACACACCGTGAATCCGCGAATCCGCGAATCAGGCTGCATTGCTCGTTCACGGGTTCGCGTGATTAACTGTCTGGGTGCGATGATAAATCTTCGAGAATGATTCAATTTACAATTTCATTTGCTCATTATATAGAACACGATACGATTCGCTGAATTTTAATAGCCTCGAAATATTTTGTAAAAGCCGACGTCTTAAGTAACTTTATTTATAGATTGTTCGTTGCACGAGAAACAGATTAAGATGAAATCGCGCGAGGCGTGGTCTTCCGCGATTAATTACTAGACTGCGGATTTTATGCATTTATGACAAAAATGAATAGGTCGTATACATAATCGAAAAGATATTAGAGGTATTTAACGTTAACTGGTTTCACATTTTTTATTGTATAAATATTGAAATTACAAAGATACTTCCGGAAGAAGCACGTAGCATGCATTATCATAAAAATTGAGGGAAATCTAGATAAATGTAGTCTCGTAATTTTTATAAAATAATTTTGTGAAATTATTTTTATGAAATAATGTCGGCGTTGAGGAAATTGTTACACTATTTTCGACTTTTTAAGACGAGTAAAAAAATTTTAATTTTGCACAAAGATCCACAGTCTAATGACTAAAGATGATCTCGGCTTATTTTTCGGCCGCGCAAGATAGACAAAGCAGAAATTGCGAGACAAAAGAACGAGAAATAAAAGGAAAGGTGAAAGACAAGGAAAGTTTTTGGTAATTTATTTTTTAATTCTATCTTTTGCGAGATATGGCTGTCGGTGAGTAGGAGAAACCGTAATACGGAGATGGGGTGGAAGGGTGAACGGATATAGGGGTGGGTTGGGTTGATGCCGCGCTGAGCTAATTGCCAACCCCTTGGATTACGTCTCTTGGATGGGGATCTCAACTTTCGACGATAGCCGACCACCATCGAGAAATTGCTCGTTTCCTCGACGAACTTCTTTTCCTTTTGGAAATTAAAAAAGAATGCCTTCGAGCGGCGGATACGCATCCGCAGACAAGCCAACACGGTGATACGCTGCCACGCAATTGCCGAGGACTGTCGACGTTCTGATCTACCCGCAACCCCTCGTGTCTCTTCTCCTATAATTTCAGGAGTCGTGACTCGAATGATAACCGAATTTTGCGGCGCCCGTTTTCCGAAAATTTTGCCATGAATTTGCAGAGTCGCGCGCAACGTCGAATAACTCAGTTCCGAATGTAAGATTTTAAAATGCGAGCTCTTCGCTGGCCGGAGCGGTTGGATCCACCCTTTATAATTCTTAAATTTTGTTACTAGAGCATTCGACTGATTTTTTACGTCCAGAATCAATTTTTTAGATGACCAGTTTGCTTTTCTGCTCCCCTTAAGTTTCGAAACTGATTTAACACGCTCTGGTTCGGAGCATCAAAAATATGTCGAATTAACTAGTATCTAAGAGTGTGCGATAGTATCTAAGTAATTCTGATTGGGCATCTGTTTAAGGGTTAACAGTAGACTCCTCGGAAGGTGTAGCTCGTAAAAAATTTAAGTGTTAACTCACCTGGAAGCGCCTCATATCGCGTGGGTTGCCGGCATTCTTAAGGCAGTTCTGGTTGCACTTGAGAAAGAACTTAAGGAAGAATCTGAAAGCAGGGGGAGGATTGCAGTTAAACAGTTGACAAGGTGCTTAACGCTTTTCAACGTCGAGAACTTAATTAGAACGCGAACTTGGCCGGAAACTAAGTCTGAATATTGCATAAGCCAATCGCAAGCCCTCTTCTACTCGCCTCTATTATTCAGCATTTCTCTAGATTAAACCCTCGACCACGTGTTCTTCGACCTTTAGGACCGAGTAAGGCGTCTATACGCTGCGCACACTATCGCGGTTGCTATGCCCGTTTACCAAAATGTCAAATACCATGTTCTACGAACAACAGTCGGTCGCCAGATAATGGATTAGAAACTCTAATTTTACAGCAGAGTTGCTCGCAAACAACTCGGTGCAGAGCCATTAATTTTTCTCCTGGATGTGTGCAACTAGTTCGTTGATCAGCTCTTTTGTGTTGTCTTATGAAACCAACAATCTTTGACATTTTCATTGAATAATTTCGTGCAACGAGGGAAACGATGTCATGGATTCGATGCGCGAAAAATATTTATCCATAAATAACAAAATAATTTTGAAGCTTTCAGCGACTACGTTTTTCATCGTTTTAATATTTACTGGTTGAACCATGTTCCACTGCAATTAATAGAGTGGATTTTATCGATCGAAAGGATATACATATTGCAGAATAAACTTACTCATTGATAGATGAAATAAATTTCGAAAAGAGACTATTTTTAGAAATGATGACAACAAGACACAGCCTCCAAAAAGAGTTTGTTAGAGAAAGATTCCAGCAAGGAGGACGAAAGTGGACGACGGAATGTTCGCGAATGATCGACATCGAATCGGAGAAAATGTTCAGGGGTGTTGGCGACGGAGAGAGGCAGGAAGACAGCGTGAAAAAGACAGGGGCGAGGCGAAACGCGAATAATCTCTATCCGAGATGGATCTGGAGAACGGAGAAACCGCGTAGGAAACAATTAGGAGGACCGAGACGATGAAGAGGTTTAGGGGACGAAGGGGTAGTTTTCTGGGTGGCTGGTAGGCCAGTCCCTCCCATGGGACGCCATTGTCATCCCCCAGCGGAGTGCGTCCATACGATCCGGGACTCCATCGAAAAATCAAACGCATACCTTCTGCTAGCAACGCCCGGGTTTTTTCCTTTCACGTTTGCGCGAATGGCCCCGGCGAAATTGTAAGAGGGACTCGTCTGTTTCTTTTTGCTGTCTCTCCCCCGGTCCGTTTCGATATTTTCCTTCGGCGGAGTGTCTTTGTCCTATCCCTCCCGCGATTTTTCGCTTTTAAAGCCCGCGTAACCGGAACCAGACTCGGCATAGATGCCGGTTAATGTCAGGTCCGTTTAATTTTACGGTCAGCGACAGAGAGGAATAAAATCGTTTAGATGCCGCGTTTACGCACACGTTCACTATAATCCCCATCGCTCATTTATCTCGTGTCCCGTTTCATCGACCGTGCTGGCTTTTTTATTTGTCATAAAGCATCGTGCGCGGCGGCACCGGCCAATATAAATAACGCGAAGGAACACGGAGCCGTTAAACCGTGTTTGAAACACGCGTAATCGAGTAATTATGGTCCTGCACAGCTATCCTTCCTCGAATCAAATTTGATCGTACGGATACACAAAGCTGTTCGCGATGCTTTACGCGCTCGCTTTTCTTAATTCTACGCTTTTACCGTTTTCATAACCTGTTAGCTGTGCAGCTCGATTTTACAAGACGGTGCTAAGAACTTCTAAATGTTTCTTTATTTCGTCCTCGACGGAAAATATGTCTAAAATGTCAGAAAATTACGAATATGTCTTCATTTTCACAGCAATTTTAATATACAAATCATTGTGGCAATCTTAACAGATTACCGACCAATACATGGCTAAACACTTTTTAATGGAACCTTCAAAAGCAACAGTAATTTTCATTGTGGTCTAGTAAGTCACCCTCGATAACGTCATCTAATAGTTTCATTTAAGATTACAACGTAAAAGAAAATTTCTATGCTTTCTTTTGGTACAGCACAATTATTGAAAATCCTATTAATAGGCTTCCGGTGGGTAAAGTGTTAATTTAGTCGCTAAAAACTGCATCGGGCATGAAAGACCTACGTTTATAGTTTATTTATAGTTTCAGGGCACCGTAAATGGGTTAACAGCCTAATGGTTAGTTTAAAAAAAATTTAATCAACGTGCCAAACTATTTGTAGCATAGAGCGAAAATTCGTGAAATTTATTATCATGTACATAAAAATCGGAATGTAAATGTAACGTTGCGTAGGGAAACAGCCTGCGGACGCCATGGCGCGCATTACCGTAGATTTCACGGGGACTATCTAAACGATGCCGTTTTCTGAACGATGAGCCCATACAAATTGTCAACTGATTGTGAGTCGGACGTTTGGCACGGGATCCGTGCAGTTCGCAAAAGTGAAAGGGAAAAATGAAAACCGATCGCGGATCCCCTTGTTCGCGTAGAGTCCGGGTAGGGAGATATATAAAGAGGGAAGGAAACGTGGGTGGATGAGGTGGATGAGGAGAAGGAGGAGCAAGCTGAGGGAGAGGATACACAGAAAGAGAAAGGGAAAGAAACGTATCGATCTCCTGCTACATACTTTTCGTATCTATCCGTATCCGTGGATTCTAGGCTCGGTGTTAACGGCTGCAGTTGGCCGCCCTTAGACTGCCGAGCGAATTTAATTTCGTTTACTCTTAGAGGACGTTAAGATCCTATCGGGGATGCTGGATGGGTATTCAAAGCATTGTACTTCGTCTTATCGCCGCTGTGAATCTCGCTCTAAACACGATGTCTTTATCGCGCCTCGGGCGAGGAGAACGACGACGGCGTTTCGAAGATACCGACTTCATCGACGTGGCTTCGTTACTTCGAAAATGGCAACGACCATCTGAGTCAACCAATGGACAGTTCCTTCGTCCCGATCACTCCGAACAATTGATATTCTCTAACTCATCCTTTCGATTTTTCGATCTAACCCCTTGTTTGGAAATTACGAACGGTAAATTTCATTATTTTACATATTCATAAACTGACTAATATCGAGCGTCAGACGAAATGACACAGTAAAAATAAGTAGAATAATCGAGTAACATTTTTTTAACCTTTATACTATTCTACATTTTTTATCTTGTATCTGCTATAATTTTTGTTACAAGTGTATAAAATTCGCAGCTTAGTGATCACTAGAAAGCGGATCTTTATGCAAAATAAAAATTTTCTAGCTGAATTGCAACAATCTGGAGTAAAGTAGAAATTTATCTTCTTTCTTAATATGTTTGGCAGGTTGAAAATAATGTAACAGTATTATTAAATTCTTCGTTTTAAGTTGCACTTACTCATTTTTGTCATAAATGCATCAAACCCGCTGTCTAGTGTTCTGTCTTAGCGTGGAGTAGTAGTCGTCTCCCGCGTCTGATCATGACCAACCAATTCTACTCCTCGCGAATGCAAATAAATCCGTCGAATGTAGGGTAAACTGTACTATTGCTGGCACTGCAGTAGTTATTGGCACTTTTGATTTGAACGGCAAATATTAAGAATTCCTGGTATAGAAAATCATTGTTTATTGCTTCTTATTTATATTTCGAAGCAACGTTGTACCTTTTCATAACAGAGTTCCACATAAGAATGTTAGCAAATTTGACGATGACTGTACTATTTGTCTTACGATTGTTATTCACTGAATATATTTTATAATAAACGGTTTATGACTCGTAAAACTGTTTGACTTTGCTGAAAAATCTCTATTAGCTTATAATAACAGAAAGTTAAGCTTGTTTAAACATTTCAAAGAAAGATAAAATGATTTTTACTACGATTTTGGCTTAGGGTGCCAATCATTGTATAGTTTACCCTACATATATATCACTTTCAAGGACACAGTTCTCCGAGAATGCAAAAATTGCACTAGCATTTTGAAGTCCGTCGCCCGATTGCAGTTGTGAGATTTTGATAGTTGTGATCGAGATGTGAGCAACGATCTGTTCGGCACGGCTGGCACTTAAGTTTCTTCGTTCCTCTTTTCTTTTTCGATTTCGTAGTCGCCTCTTTTCACTCTATCCTGTGAGTATTGGCTGTTAGAGCCTAATGGATTGCGTTACCTACTGATTCAAATGCGAACTGGATTTCATTCCAAGCTTGATGGGGCGACAGTGTCGACAATGTAGTAACGCGAGCAGCACAAGCGAGAAGGGTGGAATGGCTAGTTTCTTACGGGGGCTCAAACTCGATTTCGATCATCTATTAGATTTTTCTCCGACGACGATGCCTTCCGCGAGCTTCCACCACTTTTCACGATCGAGAACCTATTTCGGATCGTCGTGCGAAACAGCTGCTGGGTGCATTTTACATCGCTGAAACATCCGATCGAGTTAAAGATCGCTCGACTAGGATTGCCACGCTTTACACTAAACCAATTCACAATCACTTTTCATCCTCCACTCTTATTTAATCGATTACGTCACGAGATACTTCATCGAATCCGACAATTATTTGTTGAACGAAAAAACGACGCCGATGGCGTATTCTGTGCATTCCGTGAGGTGTTAGCTGTACAAATTAATTCGTGACTATATCAAGCTTTAAATCTTGAGAATCTTCACTCATATTATTTTACAGGCAATTGATTACTTGTCTGGGCCACGAATTAATTTGTACACCGAATATATTGCAATGGAGGCCAGACATATAATATAAATTCATTTTTGTTATCCTCTTCGGGAAACATATTAATATTAATACGCTGAGCTTTCAGATGTGTTGGATTTTTATGCATTTATAACGCTTGTCAATTTGTTGAGTATATATGGACGTTTATTCTGTACGAACGTGTATGCAGCAATATTAGTGGTATTTCTATTTTAATTTCGCTGCGATGACTCTTTTAATAGGTGATATCGATTTGTTTCTTATTTGAGTATCAGCAAAAGAAGTTATAAAAATAGTTATTTGCACAAAAAGCAGTACATCAATTGATCCATTTCTTGCTTTCAGATGCACTGTAAAATATGTATTCGATTTCTTCAATTATGATAGGCAATTCTTGCCGAGTTCACTAATTTACGCAACGCTATATTCGATATTCGAATAAGAAAAGAAAGAAGAGAAAAGAAAATATGAAATAAAAAAGCTTTTTCGGAACGTAACAAGATCACAACAATCATTTCTTATGAAATTATTTTTATTATTTCAATAATAGTAAAATAAAAAGTCTTGAATCGGTCATTTTGGAAGATGGTGGTAGGTTTAGTGTTAATGATATCGATACATTGGAAATAATATGACAATATTTTTAATGTTTCTTATCTCGCACAGCTTATTTCTTCATTAATGTATCAAAAATTCGCAGTCTATTACCTGTGTAATTTACAAGCATTACTCTGTTCTATTGTAGTAATTTAATACATTTTCTGATATTTAGTTTTTTTCCGTGCGTTGAGAAGTAGACTGCTTCCGAGACAGTTACTTTACAAACTAATTCTTTCAAGTTTGTACAGAGTGTGCGCAACGTGATAGGGGTTTGTTAAATATATAACAATGTCAGAGTCGGGAAATCTATAAAATAGCACTTAAAATAAATATTTTCATTAGAAAGGGACGACCTAACAGTTCTGCTAAAGTCCAATAAATAAAGACACTGAGAAAATGCGAACAAGAGCGCATAACTTCGAAGTAAGTAATTGATTTCGTGTAAACGGGAAGGGACAACGAACTGATCGTCCGTTTAGCCGTTCCAGAATCATTTAGGTTAATTCGACTGTATTTGTACGGGAGATTGTCGCTGGCACGAGCTCTCTCTCCTGCGAGCAGCGCAGCGTTCGCGTCGATACGCGCGTGCGGTAATTAAAGCGTTTTATGGATGAATTCGTTCGACAGATCGATTGATTCCCCGGCCAGATTGGCCTTTGCTCGGTTGCTAACGAATTGACACGGAATAAAATATACAGGGGGCCGACCAATTGAGAAATCATTTCCAACCTGCCTTCCGATAGTAACGTACCTTCCCGTTGCCTGGGATCAAATGAAAATAAAACGAAGGCACCGCGCAGCGGAAAACCCGGAGAGAGAGCGGATTGTGTATATGTGAATCGGGGAGGAAGGGAAAACCAGGAACACGGCATGTAGCGGGAAATGTGCAACCGTTCGCTGTTTCCAGTTCCACAGTATACAACTTCGCAACGTTGGGATGGATAAACGAACGAACCAGAAAAAATAAACGACGCCGATAGAAAAACGCTAAATATTGAAGGCCCGCGAAGAGCGAGGGGAATGGAACGAAGCGGAACAAGCCGAACGGGAAAAGAGGAAAAGCCGGGGCAAACAGTGGAAAATGAATTTAATCAAACCCTGCGATCATAGATTCCTACGCAGCGGTTTGTTAATGTTTCCTGCCCACCAATTAGCGATTTTTCTCGACCTGTCGGAAGGGATGCTCGCTCTTCCGTGCAACAGAAATTCGCGCGAGTCGCGGCCCGCTTAATTTTCAAACTTTAGAAACGGACTGCTCATTTCTGTACATCCGCAGCATCTAAAAAATGAAATACTAGCTCTGCCATTTAATATTAACATCTGTTTGGTCGTTCGATGAAAACGCAAAATAATATTGTACATTGTACAATTTTTCAAATTTCAATTCAACACACATGATTTTTTAGGTGCGTTTGCTACCATGATCATGATTAAAAAGAGAATTATTGAAGTCCTTTGATACACCACAATCACTGACAACTGTAGCAATTAATACACGAGATGAAATCTTCGTTAAATAAAATACTAGCTCTACCAGTCAATATTCGATCGAAATCGTTAGTGTCACTCTTGAAGACATTTATTTGGTCGTTCGAGAGAAACGCAAAATAATATTGTACATTGTATAATTTTTCAAATTTGAATTCAACACACGTGATTTTTTAGGTGTGTTTGCTACCATGATCAGAATAATAAAGTCTTTCTAGGATCATGATTAAAAAGAGAATTATTAAAGTCTTGTAAGAGATGAAATTTTCATTAAATAAAATACCAGCTCTATCAGTTAATATTCAATTCGAAATCGTTATTGTCACTCTTGAAGACATTTATTTGGGCGTTCGGTAAAAACACAAAATAATATTATACATTGTATAATTTTTCAAATTTGAATGAACACACCTGATTTTTTAGGTGTGTTTGCTACCATGATCAGCACAATAAAGCCTTTCTGGAATAATGATTAAAAAGAGAATTCTTAAACTCTTTTAAGAGATGAAATTTTCACTAAATAAAATACTAGCTCTACCAGTTAATATTCGATCGAAATTGTTAGTGTCACTCTTGAAGACATTTATTTGGGCGTTCGATGTAAATGCAAAATAGTATTGTACATTGTATAATTTTTTCAAATTTGAATTCAACACACGTGATTTTTTAGGTGTGTTTGCTACCATGATCAGAATAATAAAGCCTTTCTGAAATAATGATTAAAAAGAGAATTATTAAAGTCTTTTAAGAGATGAAATTTCCATTAAACAAAATACTAGCTCTACCAGTTAATATTCGACCGAAATCGTTAGTGTCACTCTTGAAGACATTTATTTGGGCGTTCGGTGAAAACGCAGAATAATATTATACATTGTATAATTTTTCAAATTTGAATTAACACACATGATTTTTTAGATGTGTTTGCTACCATGATAAAAACAATAAAGCCTTTCTAGGATCATGATTAAAAAGAGAATTATTGAGAAGTCTTTTAATATACCACAATCGCTGATAATTGCAGCAATCAATACAAGAGTTGAAATCTTCGTTAAATGAAGTGTTAAATTTAAATTGAAAAATTGAACGTTTAAATATTGAACTGCATTTAAAATGACGGTATTTATGGTAGACGTTGAATTTGTGGAATGACGCGTGGAATTAGAATTGGCGGGGTTATTGTTCACGTTGTAGTCGACCGTTTTTGTATTCGAGGCGCGTGGAAGGGTGGCAACTCGCAAATAAATACCTTCTGATCTAGTAAATATATTTCGAACGGGAGTGAATGGATATAGGGAGCTTACTCGGGGACTTACGCGTAATAGTTCCAAATAGGGTAGCGTTACACGTATCAGAAATCCATTTTCTCCCGCGTCGGAAAATCTTTAATCATGTTTTCGGCTTCCAATGTGCACTCCCTTTTTTCCAGGCTGTGCAGAAGGAGAGTACGAAACTTTGTCAGAGAACTCGGGACTATCGCATTATTCAATGATATACATTCCATTCATTGAAGTATTATTTTTTAATCTTCAAAGCTTTTTTCACTTTATTTTCTTCTGTATGCGAATTCTCGTTTTTATTACAGAAAACAAGAGACTCGCTATACAAAATAGACAAGAATGTTCCTCAGTCTTCATTTAAACAGAAGGATATAGTTTTTCATTTTACTAAAAATTTGGAAGGCATCGAGTAAAAAAGTTGTTGTTAACTAAAATGTTTTTTAAGATAGACATTAAAGGTGACAAGTGAGAGAATCATTTATAAAAAAGGACAAGAATGCAATCAGCCTTCATTTCAATAGATCAAAGAATTTTGTAACATAAAATTGTGTTCAATCGTCAAATGGTTAATAAAAGCTATCCGATTTTATTCAAGGAACAACGAAGAAGCCTTTTTATAGCCACAGCACGCCCAAGTATCAGCAGAGTAGCATTAAGTATGAAATTCCGTCCATTCGGGAGTTGTAGGCGTGTCCAATAGCGTACTAATCACATGTCCAAAGGACAAACCCTTACTCAGCAGTCGTATTAACAATGTATCTCAGTAATAGGTACCCCTTGGGCACGTCTTCATTAAGCTCATTGTTATCAAGCACTAAGAGAATTCATGATCCCGCCGCAGAAGGGATTGTAACTTAATTTATGAAATTTCACTCCACATTCCTGGAAGATGTATTAAGAACTTGTCAACGCAAAGATGCAAGACAATTCAACCATTGCTTCTTACCGCGTTAGCTACAACTATTAAGGTGTATTGAAAGTGACCATCAAAAACAGCCCGAAAAGATGATTTCATCATCTAAAAGACGTTGAATAATGTTCCTGTACATAATAATCACAGTAGAAATTATTATGATGTTCCTATATGAATTATGGATAAACTTCCCATCTCCATAAAAAAATTTATTAAAAAATTCTTCATTCTAAACTTCCAGTAGAAATTATTAAATAAATTTCTTGATTCAGGCGCATATTGTTATTAAAATAGCGAGGCATCCAAATACATTCAGTCTTGTAATTTTTATAAGACAACGTGTATACCAGTCGTGTATCAAAATTTATTAATCTTCGATTGCATGATTATCCACCATTTATTAATTTTCGAGCGCATAAAGCAACGTGTACCAGTCCTGTATCAGAATTTATTAATCTTCGAGTACACGATTATCCACCATTTATTAATTAACCAATATTCTTGAATTTGTTAATCTCCGATTTTGAAAGGACACTGGAAGGATACAATAGCCAAGGGGTAGGAAAAGCGTAAAATTGCTTGATTCAAGTACATATTGTTATTAAAATTGTAAGGCATTCAAATATATTCAGTCTTGTAATTTTTATAAGACAACGTGTGTACCAGTCGTGTATCAAAATTTATTAATCTTCGATTGCATGATTATCCACCATTTATTAGTTTTCGAGTGCATAAAGCAACGTGTACCAGTCCTGTATCAGAATTTATTAATCTTCGAGTGCACGATTATCCACCATTTATTAATTAACCAATATTCTTGAATTTGTTAATCTTCGATTTTGAAAGGACACTGGAAGGATACAATAGCCAAGGGGTAGGAAAAGCGTAAAATTGCTTGATTCAAGTACATATTGTTATTAAAATTGCAAGGCATTCAAACATATTCAGTCTTGTAATTTTTATAAGACAACGTGTGTACCAGTCGTGTATCAACATTTATTAATCTTCGATTGCATGATTATCCACCATTTATTAATTTACCAATCTCCAGGAATTTGTTAATCTTCGATTTTGAAAAGACACTGGAAGGATACAGTAGCCAAGGGGTAGGAAAAAAGTAAAATTTCTTGATTCTAGCACATATTGTTATTAAAATTGCGAGGCATTCAAATATATTCAGTCTTGTAATTTTTATAAGACAACGTGTGTACCAGTCGTGTATCAAAATATATTAATCTTCGATTGCATGATTATCCACCACTTATTAATTTACCAATCCTCTCAAATTTGTTAATCTTCGATTTTGAAAGGATTCTGAAAGGATACAGTAGCCAAGGTGTATGAAAAGCGTAAAATGAAGAAAGTATCATCACAAGAGAACGTATCCTGCTTGGTGTAGCGGTCTGATCTTTCTTTCCGAGAAGATACGGCCTTGTACCCTTCGATCGGATGTATTATTTTAGTAAGAAAACGCCCGGGAGTAATCGCGAGTGCATAATGCAGACGCGCAGGACGTCAATTAGTAAGAATGTATACCGAGGTCCGTAAGGTATAGGAAACCACCTAGAGCTGTATACCTTGCATACACCTTAACTGGGGTTAGTAAGGGGTTAGCAAGGTATCAGGGGATGCTTAATGTTTAACTAGCCTCCATTACGCCTCCTGCACCGGTCTTCTCAGGAACCCCTTACCCCCTTCGCACCACCGTCATCCAGCATCCACTGACTCGTTCCTTCGGATCTTCTCCGCAGGAAATATTATAGATAGGGAACGGCTAAGAAGGATTGCATGGAAGTTATCCACTAATTCGTTGAATCATTTTCTCGAACCTCTCCTGGCGAATCTGTCCCACGATTCCCTCGCATACGCTCTCTTTATCCTATTACAATTTCGAGATATCCCTTCGAAACGGGGTCAATCTGCTGTTTCTATAATCAATTCTTCGGCAGCAACAATTTTGATCGTTTGTCAAGAAGTCGTAATAATTTCAAAACTTTTCGAGGATTCTTCTATGTAGAAGAATATGTTTAAGACCCTTCTTGATATAATACAATTATAATATATTTGGTTACTCCACTAATTTCGTTATATCAAACAAACATTCTAAGGATTCTTTAACCATTTATTCGATCAATAGCAACTTCCTTGATCCAATATCATTTTTTTTTATCATCATCGATTAAAACGTCGAGATTTGCTGTACACAAGGCTTAATACATTTGACGAGAAGCGGCTAGAGATAGAAAACTACGTCCTCCGAAATTTAATTTATACGGTGGCAGTTTGTTATGCTCTTAAAACACTTTCGACAATTACGCCTGCGTGGCAACACGCACGCGAAGCTCAAACAGAAGCCATATCCTGTTTCAAAAGGCAGTATTTTAGAGGTGAACCAGGACGAAACGAACATTAATTTAATTCACATAAAAGTCAACATTTCGGCCAAGTTGAGAAAATAATGTGACGTGTGAGCAGCACCAGTTGCTGCCTGTCCTTATGGTGTCGTTGTTTAATTTCCTCTTACCGGGATGTGGACGTAAATAGGAGCGGAGCGGAGAGAGCGATAGCAAGTAGAATAAATTCGCGTGCGAGCGGACAAGGAGCTATGAATGTTCTTAGGGCCTTTAACCAGCCCTTTTTCTACACTAACATTTCAAGAATATCCTGACTAGAATCGACGACAGCGTTGGGAGCCTTGGCTTTAATTTAAACTGGATTTAAATTTCTACCAAACTTGTCATAAGATACACATGACAAATTTTCAATCAAAATTAATCGAGACATTATTCAATAAATCTATTTCTTTGAATTAATTGGTGGTACGACCGTGAATGGGGTGATTCTACATAAAAGTATAAGTATAAATAAAAATTGATTGAGACATTATTCAAAAGACCTATTTCTTTGAATTAATTGGTGGTACAACCGAAAAGGGGGTGATACTACATAAAAATATAAGTGTACATAAAACCGTGGTGGAAATAATGTGAAGAAATAAATTTCTCAGTAGGCGTGGCGCCATGAAATTGCATATTGGTAGTGGCTCAGTGCATTTTGTATCGGAAGGTCGGTTTTCTTGTTTACAAAAGGCGAAATCAGGCTCGGCAGTGCGTAAAGTGGATAACTTAACTGAATTCCTGTTGGCAGAGAGAGTTTCGTTTACCTAAGTCCTAAGATGTTAGAAGTTAAGGCTATTCGGCAGGCACCCATACCAAGGTCCTGCATAATTCATATGTAAGTAATACGTCTTAGTAGCTAGCATATCCTGAGCTAACGTACTCTGTCGTGGGCTTTAGGTTGTGTAGCCCTTCTCCCTGTCCCCTCACGCGATTCACAGTCCCCTCGTCACGACAGCGAGATATCCCTAATGGCAGTCTATCATATTAGCTACAAGACGGCTTGAGAGGTCGGCTACTATAACTAGATTTGCTCTACACCTACGACACAACAACTAATGATTTACCATCCATCACATTGTTAATACTAACTATACCGAATGTTAACGTTGGGCGCTCGAGCTGTACAAATATTTCGAGAATTTTCGGTCCGGGTTCACAAGGGGTAGCAAAAATCAATTTCAGTGTTGACATATTAGATATCATGCGGAATTTTTAGCAACATAATTTATGCATTGAATAATTTATACATTCTCTAAATAAAAAATATTTGTATTAGTTGCAAGACGTATTGACCAATTAGGAATTTGTTTCTATCTTTAATGGTTTCACGAAGCTGTAAGAAATGAGTGAAGAAAATTTTGTTTTGGGTTTTACAATGTATTATGAAAGGCTTTAGAAACATTCTAAACCATTCATTCTAATTATTTCGAAAAAATATTTGTATTACTCGTAAAATTATGGACCAATTAGGAATTTATTTCTATCTTTAATGGTTTCACGAAGCTGTAAGAAATGAGTGAAGAAAATTTTGTCTTGGGTTTTACAAATGTATTATGAAAGGCTGTAGAAACATTCTAATCCATTCGTTCTAATTATTTCGAAAAAATATTTGTATTACTCGCAGGACGTATGGACCAATTAGGAATTTATTTCTATCTTTAATGGTCTCACGAAGCTGTAAGAAATGAGTGAAGAAAATTTTGTTTTTGGTTTTACAATGTATTATGAAAGGCTTTAGAAACATTCTAATCCATTCATTCTAATTATTTCGAAAAAATATTTGTATTACTCGCTAGACGTATCGACCAATTAAGAGTTTATTTCTATCTTTAATGGTTTCACGAAGCTGTAAGAAATGAGTGAACAAAATTTTGTTTCTAGTTTTACAATGTATTATGAAAGGGTTTAGAAACATTCTAATCCATTCATTCTAATTATTTCGAAAAAATATTTGTACTACTCGCAAAACGTATGGACCAATTAGGAATTTGTTTCTATCTTTAATGATTTCACAAAGCTGTAAGAAATGAGTGAACAAAATTTTGTTTCGAGTTTTACAATGTATTATGAAAGGGTTTAAAAACATTCTAATCCATTCATTCTAATTATTTCGAAAAAATATTTGTATTACTCGCTAGACGTATGGACCAATTAAGAGTTTATTTCTTCCTTTAATGGTTTCACGAAATTGTAAGAAATTAGTGAACAAAATTTTGTTTCAAGTTTTACAATGTATTATGAAAGGCTTTAGAAACATTCTAATTATTTCGAAAAAATATTTGTATTACTCGCAAGAAGTATGGACCAATTAGGAATTTATTTCTATCTTTAATGGTTTCACGAAGCTGTAAGAAATGAGTGAAGAAAATTTTGTTTTGGGTTTTACAATGTATTATGAAAGGCTTTAGAAACATTCTAATCCATTCGTTCTAATTATTTCGAAAAAATATTTGTACTACTCGCAAAACGTATGGATCAATCAGGAATTTATTTCTATCTTTAATGGTTTCACGAAATTGTGAGAAATGAGTGAACAAAATTTTGTTTCGAGTTTTGCAATGTATTATGAAAGGGTTTAAAAATATTCTAATCCATTCTTTCTAATTATTTCGATTATTTTGATATTCCGGGAATTTTCGAGTTGATATTAGCCATGCAACTTGTCAAACGAGTTTCGAGAAACGTTGGAGAATGAAATATCGCACGATTCGAGTTTCTGGATTTAACGGAATTTTGGCGATGTAAGTGTCCGAGTGTTACGTCCAGGCATACAGCTATACGGGAATTGTCGAATTATGTCGCGATGCCTTAGGCGGCCCCTTTCCCGAGCAAGGCACGAGTCATTTCCATAAACGCATCAGAACCTCCACCGACATAAACTAACTTAACACTGACGATTCATACGCGACGGCCGCGTACGAGTGTGTCCGCGATTTATTAATGTCTGCATTTAGATATGGAGCCCCCTGAGGGTTCAGTGGGGACGGTTAGGACCCTCTCAAGTTCCGCTGTCAAATATCGACAAAAACGGCCGTAAGTCGCGCATGCTCCAGCACACGTGTTTCTCACCGAAGCCAGAAACGCCACGGACATCAAAACATCCTGTCTCGTATTGCTTTCGCTGAAAGTTCGATAACTTCGCTCTCTAATGATCTGGAACGCCATTCATGTCCTCGTCGTTCCACAATAATTTTCAAATTCGACGCAAATGTAAATAAAAAAATGTATACAAAACGAACACATTTTCCTAAATAAATCATGTTCGTCAAAGCAAGCACCATTGTAATCAACATATTGTGCCAAGTTTCTTGATTGTATTATGGAAATTGAAGTTTTTGATCATTCACATTTCTCATTTCAGTCGTTTAGTTGTGAAGCAAAGTATTCGAATATCGTTCATTCATAAGAAATGTGACATAAGTAACAAAAAGGAAATTTTAACAGGAGAGCCATTTAAAAATGATCTAAAACTATGATTTTTTTTTATTATATATCACCAACTTAGAAATGTATTGTGAAATAATTTGTTGTTACATAGATATTGGGTTAATTCTCATACACATTAGTTCTAAAGTACACCACAATTTATATATTTAATAATTAAATTGTTTTAGAAATGTATTTTGAGTTGTGTCATTTTTCTTACGATTGAACGATATAATCTTCGGAACCGAGAGAATGCGAACTGGGAAATAAAATTTCAATACTCGAGCAAAGCGAGTTCTCGTAATTCCCATTGTGTTTGTTCTTTGTGTTAAGGACGCGCGGGTATGTGTGCGCATAGATTACGGGCACAGCTACAATAAGAGCGTAACGGAGGACTGTTAAAGAAGGAAAGATGGTAAAGAGAAGTTGCCGGGCGAAGCAGAATTGCAGATTTTTCCGAGTTTGAAACTAGGCGTGCTCTTCAAAGCGGGATGCCGTTCTCACGGGATGGAGAGCAAGAGGCAAGGCGAGGTTTGGGGGCGCCCTCCGTAAGCCTGTTAAGGAAGAGTCACGAGTTTCCTCAAAGGAGCCGCGAATATTAAAATCACATTTTAACCCCCTTCTGTTTCGACGACAAACTCCATGACCGTGCAACGAGGTTAGTTAGGATTAAGCGGGCTTCCGGTAAACTTGCTGCACTCTGTTACTGTACACGGACACGCATCGCTGAATCGTTTGCTATCAATGAATTTTAAAGCGCCGCTAAACTCGATTGCCCCCGCGTTCATAACAATAACTTCCGGCCACGGTGTAACGTGTTTTACTTGTTAACCTGCGTGCACAACCGATATTTTCATGGATCGTCTGTGCCGTTATTTTCTATTGGCTGCGGGAATAAATTCTGTATGATCTTTTTTAAACTTCGTTAAAAAATAGTTACAAAAAATATTCGTTGTTGCATTACGATCTCCGAAATTATTTTCTTCTCTTTCTCTATGCGTTTACTCCATCTCACAAATGATTAACGAATAGACTGCGGATCTTCATGGAAAATAAAATTTGTGTACACCGATTGCAAGCTGAAAGAACCAAGTAAAAATTTTCCTTTTTTTATTAATAATTTTAATACGTTGAGAATAATATACATTATTGAACTTTTGTCATTTCTTTACCGTTTTAACCCCTTTCCGTATTTTAACGAGTCAGACTCGTCATGAAGATTTTAACCGAGCTCAACAAATATGAATGTCACGCCTTTCTTTTTAGATGAGATAAAATTTGATAAGTTTGTAATAAATATTTAAACATTTCAATAAACGTAGCCATACGAAAAATATGAATTTTCTTTTCTCTCCTACGTTTCAATTACTGTAACCGTAAAGAAAATGGAACGGCAAGTGGTTAAATTGCATCTATTCGTTTTGATCGTAACTGCATAAAATCCGCAGTTCCGTTGCGAGGGTGCCAACAAAGTGTCAAGGACGATAGAGCTTCTATAGTAGCATGCATTCCTTGTCAATAATTGGCCTCGTTTCTTCGAAAACCGCGGTCAAAGGACATGCTATCCTAGCGAAAGGAAGTGCATCGCGTTCTCCGATGCAGAACGGAAAGAAGGAACGAACGAGCGAACGAATGTGAAAAAGCGGGGCAAGAGGAGGCTGCTAAATGACAGGAAGGAAGACTTGTAGGTTACCGTCGACAGAAAAGTTTGGAAAGTTAGTAGTCGCCATGCTAGCAGGACATAGAAGCACGCAGGACATGACGCCGTGGCGGGCCGTACAGGGGTTGCCATGGTGATCTCATGGGGAGGGCATTCGCCCTCTCTCACCCTCAACGAGAGAAGATAATGCCGCCTGCCTGCCTTCCTGCCTTCCTCTGCCTAGCTTGCCTGCCTGCCTGACTGCCTGCCTGCCCGCCCGGTTGCCTTTCTACCGATGTCGCGCTACCAACCGCCGCGATATCAGAAGCCTTGGCAATAAAGCAAACGTCTATGCTCTTATGGAAGTTTACGAGAGGATCCGGTTTTCGAGATGCGCAATTACGAGGCGACAACTTACTCGATATTTTGCCTTTGTGCGGTGCCGGACCGACTTTCCGCAACGGAACACAAAGCCATTCCGACCACGACTCGAGATAAACAACGCGGCGATGTTTCAACAATCTTCTCTTTTACCTTGATCGATACTTGAGCACTTGGAAATTGCGTTTTCGCTGTTCCAGAGAGAAATTCAAAGCGTATTTGTCCGTATTCGTGCAAAATAGAAATTTTCTAAATCAACACCATGAAACAGAAATTAGACAAAACTGCATTTTCTCTTCTAACGATTTTGAAAATCAACAGTCTACGAAACATTGCTATTATTGTTTAATAGTGCTACTTGCCAAGGTAAACCATTTTTCGTGAGTCCCAAGCCTTCTCGGGGATTTTTTTCTAGGCCTTGAACTACCAGGCAGCTAGACGACACACTTAACAGTTTAACCACAGATACGTTCGTAACAGTGTTAGCATTGAGTCTACCGTTAGTTTCGACGCATTGTCGTTCGATTATGAAGCTACAGGAGAGGGATAGAAGATTTGTGAATTATGAATCGTTTCGAGAGGCTTAGAATGTTAGAGGAAGTCCTCCGGACGTTCTCGCAGGCTTCCTGAACGTTAAGACATACGTGATGCGGATGCTTCGACAAAGTGTCGTCGTATTTTTAGTTTACAACGTCTAACAGTCGGCGAGAGGAGAGACGCGGAGCCGAGGGAAGAAGGAAGCGGCTGACAGTGTGAGAGAGTACCTGAGCGCTTCAACGATTACGGGGGGTGGAATGTGGGGTGGTTTGGTGGATACGGGGAGTGATACCAGTCCCAAAGGTGTCGTTACAATTAGACAGCGCTGCCAACTGCTACGGTCTCAACCGCTAAATAACTTACCGGTGCTGACAACCCGACCACACACTGTTACCGCTCATCGTGCCGCATACATTTAACCGTAAGTGTTCGCGCCCGGGAACACTGACAATCGAAAGTCAATGTCGACTGACTATCGATGAGCGCACCATTTTTGATATCCGTCAAAATATGGAGCTCGAAAGACGATGGCAAAAGTAATTAGGAGACTGCGGATCTTTACGCAAAATAAAAATTGTCTGCATCGATTGCAAGCAGTAGAAACTGAATTGAATGTTACTTCTTCCCTTAATGATTTTAATAGAGAAGTCATATATTGTCGTCTCCGTTTTTTTAAATTTTCCAACAATTTTGAATTTCGTCTACGCATGTTTGCTATAAATGCATAAAGATACGCAGTCTGACAACTAGTTTTCAGCAAAATCGATCGTCTAATGCCAGGCGGTGGATTTTTTCGAATTTATTTCACGCCAAAGTCTGCACAATATAAAATTTATTTTTTCAGAAAGGAGTCTGAAAAGAGAACAAAATGGCAGCACATTAATATTATTTTTACCAGACATAGTCTTCCCATCAGTAAAAGAAATTTCTATATATTGACATCTCCGTTTTTTTAAATTTTCCAACAGTTTTGAATTTCGTCTACGCATGTTTGCTATAAATGCATAAAGATCCGCAGTCTGACAATTAGTTTTCAGCAAAATCGATCGTCTAATGGCAGGCGGTGGATTCTTTCGAATTTATTTCAAGCCAACGTCTGCACAATGTAAAATGTATTTTTTCAGAAAGGAGTCTGAAGACACAAGAAAATGGCAGCACATTAATTTTATTTTTACCAGAAATAGTTTTCCCATCAGTAAAAGAAATTTCTATATATTGACATCTCCGTTTTTTTAAATTTTCCAACAATTTTGAATTTCGTCTACGCATGTTTGCTATAAATGCATAAAGATCGTCTAATGGCAGGCGATGGATTCTTTCGAATTTATTTCAAGCCAACGTCTGCACAATGTAAAATGTATTTTTTTCAGAAAGGAGTCTGAAGACACAAGAAAATGGCAGCACATTAATTTTATTTTTACCAGAAATAGTCTTCCCATTGGTAAAACAAATTTCCTCTTATTCTAATGTTTGAGAAGAGGTTTTTTAAAAAATTAATGAATTTGACAAAAAGGCCACCGATCGATAAAAGAAATATTTCCCTTAATCTGACGTTTCTGAGAGTCTCTGAAAACTATGGTTAATCCGTAAAAGAAATTTTTCGCTTATTTTGACGTTTTAGAGAGTACTTGAGAAACGAAGTGACTCTAAAAATGTTCCCGCTCAGTAAAAATAATTGTTCGTCTCTTCTGATGTTTTAGAAGGTAGTTTTCCAAAAAAAAATGAGGTGTATGCCACATTTAAAATGCTCTGTGATTTTATGACGTTGTAACACGAAGGTTGATGTTGAAGTGAAGAGGTCATGCAGCTCAGACATATGTAGTTCGTTTGAAGACAAAATATAAAGAGCGGAGGCATCGTGTTCGCAAAAGCCGCGCCTCGCGCCTGCGCCGACTGTTTAGGACTCGAACGCTGCTAGAAAGAGGTGACGAGAAGGTGAGGAGAAAGAGGATGAACCTCCGAAGGAAGAGGACGGGGTTGTCCCTGGAGTATCGACTTGCCCCACGGGACCCAGCAGTCGATAGTCCCGTGAGGTTCGCGATCTCTTTCTCGGTCCTACGACTCCTAATATCCTTTCTTTTTCGCCGTCTTTCCTTCTCTCCTCACGAATTCTCTCCTTTCTACTTAAACACCTATGGCCAGCGCCGGCCATGGAGCCGTTTCACGGGAAGGAAAAGCTGGGGTTCTAAGAAACAATTTTGCTCCAAGATTTTTATTGTATCCGGCCGTTGCGAACCATTTTTTTACTTTTCAGACAAGGACTTTTTTTGATTAAAGTTAGTGAATGTATTAGGTGTACAAATTAATTTTATATTTTACGAATTTGACGACTTGAGTTGCAGCTATTGTAAATTTTAAGCACACAGGTCATTAATATTGATATGTCGTATGAACTGCTACTTTTTTTTCTCACGATATACACAATATGAATCTGACGAATGTTACGCGTCACAGGTTTAAATAAAATTGATGAACAACTGGCAAAGTGGATTTAAGCACCGGCATCTGAACAACGGGAAAACGTTCCGCGAGGGTTGATAAATAAATAATTAAGGAAACGAAGACAAAGCGTCATTTGACTGTGAGCTAGAAGAACAGGACGTCTTGGTAGAGTGAGGTTTCTCCCAAGATTGTATAAAATTCTATACGTTGTATCGCAGACGCCTACTCCTTCATGCCTACGACCGCCGACCCTCTTTCAGCCTACCGCTCTCGCACAAAAGGCTCGCTGCTCCGCCTCCGAGAATTATCCGCGCAACTTACAACCCCTATTTTTTCCGCCTTCTGCAGATTCCTTGTTCCCCGGCTCTCGGAACGAAGGGTTTCAAGCTCCTCGCGCAGTAAAGCGGGGAATGAAAGTGAATATTGAAATATTATGTCCTTTACGTATATCGGGTTATTACAATGTAAACCGAATCTCCAATTTTACTAACCGGATCCTGGAACGTCGATCCACGAAACCAACCCCTAACACTTTTCGTAAAAAACCAAGCGCAATTGACATTTTTTCCTGACGTTCAGGAACCTACCTACATAAGTCTACATCACGTAATTCAACTTACATATATTCCCATATGTAACTTCATTAACCCCTCAGGGACGACTCCAGTTACAGATGTTCTGTACCAGCAAATTTGTGCAAAAATCAATGCCGAGTCTGACTCGATATAGGACCAGAAAGGGTTGATGTGGAAAACGAAAGTGTACGAAAATTGACGGGCACTTTGTGCACTTCGTTGGAGTGTAAGCTTTTCATACTCTGTGCCACGACAATGGCCAATGAGGAGGCGCCCACCGATTTGCAAAATCGGCTCTGCCCTCTTCGTTGCAGTTTTGTTTTGCGATGCCACGGATATTCAGCTTGAACTCTGACCACGCAACAGACGTGACGTGTTCGTTTTGCTCTTCTTATACATACACACTTGTTGTAAAGCGGAAACTAAATTATATCTTTTATTATTAAAATATAGACGAGTTATTTTGAATAGGTTATGGACCCAGCAGCCTTATTATTAAGGAACATACAAGGGTTGAAACAAGAAGAATTTACCATGACCATGTGCATTTATTATTGAGGAACATATAAGGGTTGAAAAAAGAAAAAGAAAAATTGGTAGAAAATTCACAAAGTGTAAAACGAAAGTGTTCGAAAATTGACGATGGACATTTTGTGCATTTATTATTAAGGAACATATAAGGGTTGAGAAAGAAAAACAAAAATTGGTAGAAAATTCACAAAGTGTAAAATGAAAGTGTTCAAGGATTGACGATGGACATTTTGTGCATTTATTATTAAGCTACATATAAGGGTTGAAAAAAGAAACAAAAATTGGTAGAAAATTCGCAAAGTGTAAAACGAAAGTGTTCGAAAATTGACGATAGACATTTTGTGCATTTATTATTAAGCTACATATAAGGGTTAAAAAAAGAAACCAAAATTGGTAGAAAATTCGCAAAGTGTAAAACGAAAGTGTTCGAAAATTGACGATGGACTTTTTGTGCATTTATTATTAAAGAACGTATAAAGGTTGAGAAAAGAAACAAAAATTAGTAGAAAATTCACAAAGTGTAAAACGAAAGTGTTCGAAGATTGACGATGGACATTTTGTGCATTTATTATTAAGGAACATATAAGGGTTGAAAAAAGAAACAAAAATTGGTAGAAAATTC
>CM052202.1:9417778-9471607 GCA_028455805.1 Lasioglossum figueresi
GAAATAAGATAACTATGATTAATGAGATTTAATAAATAGAAATATTCACATCCTTGGTCAACGCGATCGAGAAACGCGATCGAGAAACGTGATCTTGAACGGAAAAATGTTTTAATTGTAATGAAAAGAAATTACATAAATACAAGGAAATAAAATAACTATGATTAATGGGATTTAATAAATACAAGTTTTCGCATCCTTGGTCAACACGCCCGAAAATGTGATCTTAAACGGAAAAATGTCTAGAATTCAATGAAATGAAATAAATTCATTGAAATAAAATAACTATGATAAATGAGGTTTCATACATACAAATATTCTTCCATCCCTGTCAATTCAAGAGAAATATGATTTTAACCTTCAAAGTATTTAACTTTTCAATAATTCAACCAACTGATATTTCACATTTCTGTACTTTGAACTACGTCAAATTACAACGCAAACATGTTGCAGGATCCGGAAATAGAAAATGAATTTTGATCGGTAGAACGTGCGTACTTAACCGGTAAAAGAAAATATTGCGGATATAAAAAGCCACGCAGGGAAAACGAAGGAAATGGTATGAAAATATCGAGCGAGCTCGTCGACTTGTCGATATCGCGATAACGAATCGTTCTCTCTGTTTTGAGCACGCCGGGCATGGAAATGCGAGTGATGAGATGTGGAAGAAAGGAAAAGTGGAAAGTTCAGTTGCTCCGTTTTCAGACGCGACATAAAGTTTCCAGTGGATGTTCGATTGGTAGCTACACTCGAAGAGGGTGAACCTGTATGTAAGTCTGCCTATCGGAAACGCCGTTTGCCGTACATTTATTGCCTCCGTCCGTCCTTTGCGTTTCTTCACCGGGTTACGACGTTATATTTGATATTGGATAGACTCCCGCATATGTATCATTGGCCTCGTAAAACCTGCCATAAATAATATTAAATAAATGTAATACGCCTAATAAAATGCCACTTAGCTTCGCCTCTCGAAGAAACTCGGCGCGACACGACGTGTACGTATCTCGTCTTCCGGAAAAACGTAATATCCTCGTTACACCGCGGGGAGGGAAAAAGTCAATGTACGCCGAAATACTACGGGACGCCGTAGTTTCTATTTCCTGGAGAAATATTCTAAACGCCGTCCGCTAGATGCTCATCTTTGATACGTGGAATACAACCGATTCTCCTGTCCCGTCTTCTTCCTTTGTTCCGATGCGCTGCGCTTGGCTAGCAATCTCTGGTAAAACGATACTCAAAAATAATCATTAACACTAAACCTCCCATTGCCGGTCAAATAGCCCGTTGCACACTTTTCATCTCGCAATTATTGAAATTACGAAGTTGCTTGCACGAAAATTGATTCGATAAATTTCTTTATCCAAGCACATGCTGTAATAAAAATTGCACAACATCGAGATAAATAGAGCCCCGTAATTTTCGTAAGTTAAAACATTTATTCGCTTTTAGTGCTCGGTAGGTTTAGCGTCAGGACGCCAGGATCTTTGTTCTAGAATCTAGAATGTTTGTGCTATCCGATTACGTTTTTCGTGTAAAAAAGATGAATTCCTCTGGAAACTGCAGAAATCAGGTGTCGGGTATAACCGGCGTCCCCTAAGTGGTCTGCATGTTCATCGCGCCAGCGAAGTTGCACGCGTGTCGCTAGATTAGTCGAGATCTTCGGCTCGTCACGGCGACACTCTCCGGCCATAATTCACGGTAGCAGGGGTCCCCGGCACATGAGGCCCCGGAGTGCTTTGGTTCTTGTTCGGCGTCGGATACATAAAACATTTAACGACTAATTTCTCAGCAGGTCGTAAGTTTCGGTATAGACGGTGTCAGACAGATTGTGGAAAAGAGGATCTGTCCTGATGATGCCGGTTGCCGGTCGTCGGCAGGTTTTGACGGGTCGTGACAAATGCCCGTGTCACCAGGACACGCATCGCATCGAGGACAGGCCTAACAGTCGAAGAGTAGGGTCAACGGGTCAGGCAAACGCCAGGCGCCCCACTCGTCCTCGTGATCTGGTTCTCGTTCTTTGCTCAAAAGACATTTCCTTTCGGGGGGCCCGAGCCACGACGCTTGTTTCCTTTAGCGAGTGCCCTCTCTCCCTCTCTCTCTCTCTCTCTCTCTCTCTCTCTCTCTTCCTCTGTCTCTCTCTCTTATCTACCTCTCCTGTAGCCCTCGTATTTCGCTTTCTTCTTTCCCGAGTATCTCGAATTACAAATTATACCAGCAATTAACGACGAGTCCAAGGCTTGTAGGATCCTTCCTCGGCGAGCCGATCGACGTACCAGCGATTAATACCGGTGCCTATCTACCCGCGGTTGTATCTACAAGGAAACTTAGTTACCAACGTCCGAGCAGGTAACTCTGCGCGCCGGTTTTCAGGGGACACGATTTTTTCCGAGCGACGCTACCACTATGGCAGTGCGTGTCCTTAACAGAGGAGTCCGCGTTATGCCAAATGGCGCAATGCCTATCGGAGCGAGCGCGCCGCGCGGACAAGGTCCTTGCAACGGAGTATGTCACTACCGACGGATCACCGTTCGAAAAGGAAATCGACGATTATGTCCTGGAAATTACGATCCTGTAACAGCGGATGCCCATGATTAAATGCTAGAAGCTGTTGGCCGCCGGTGTTCGGATCGTGTGCCGACAACGTGAGTGAATTATCAAGTGCGGCCAGTTATAAAACTAACTGTCCGAGGATCGATTATGGATACGGCACACGAGCGATTTTAATTGGTGACGTAACCCCGCTCGGTCGAAGAAGATCTAACCGCGTGTAATTGGTTGGAAAAATCACATTTTTTTGCGCGAGGCTGCCGTAGTCTGTCTTGGAAATGTGCCTGTGAAGTTTGACGGATGCGCGATCGATACGATCGTTGCCCGTGTCGCACGAGTGCGTTGTCTTCGATTTGGGTTAGGTATGCAGCTGTTTAGATGTTCAGCGTTCGCGATAAAAATGGGTGAGTGCAATATGAAACAGTGTAAGTATTAAAATAATTGGAGAACATCGATTGAAGTGGAAACGATAAACCCTGGCAGAGAGAACTGCGGAGTGCAATGCATAATTCGTCGGATGTCCCGGTCGATTACGGCGCGGCGATTAATTTATATTCAGGAACGTGGCCGGAGTAACCGTTCCATTAGCTTTTAACCGCGTTAACCACGTTTTTTCCCCGAGCCGTTCTTTGCCCCGGCCAGAGTTCCTCGTTTGACAATGAGAGGCTGGCAGGCGCAAGCAGCCAGATCACTCCGCCAGATGCCTCCGAATCGCCCACCGTGATAACATGCGCCGGTTGAACGCCTCGTAGCGAGGCTCAATCTGGGTCTTCCGAATTGAACGTCTATCGTTTAATTAAGAATGATTTACCGATGACAGTCGGTCGGAAAGCCGGCCAGCCAGTCAGCTAGCTAGCCATCCAGCCAGCCAGGCTGGTGCGCTGGTCAGACAGGTACTGCTTGTACCATTCATTGTGGCTCGGCAATCAATGCAGGAATTATCCTCATTAGGTTGATTTTCAGTCTGGCTTCTCTCCGGGGCTGGCCTCTCCGCTCGGTAGCCTCTCTCGTACAAACATCTTGTTGACGAACCGAGAGGAACGAAGAGGCGCGCCGAAGAAAAGACGATGTCGGAGGAGCAAGAAGGACAGAGAAGGGCGCAAACGGTACGAAGAGGGATAAGAAGAGGATGAGAGGAGAGAAGGAGAGGAGACGTGGAAGTGGAGGATCGGGAGAAGGACGACGAGACCGAGCTATTAGATCGAGAGCTGGTTGCGTGCAGCTTAAAGAAAAACTGGAAATCCGCGGTTCTTGACGGGCCAGGAGATCCCTGGGGGGACTAAAGGGAGGGAACCCCGGGGTACTCAGGACTCTCTATCTCTCCCGCTTTCCTCCGGTCCCGCTCCTCTTTCCTTCTTGCCTGACAAAAAGGAGTCGCTGACTGCGAGTGACAACTTAGCGAGCCGGAGCTCACCTCACTGTCCACCAGCTCTCGGCCACACACAGACCGTCCTCCGTGATATGACACGTCTTTTCCTGCGATAGAATTCCCTGCCCGCGAAAGAAACGCCCGGTGGTAGGGACCCCTTTCGTCGAAACAGATCCAGAACACCGCTTAATGATATCGTTGAGCTGCAACGGGTTTGATAGATCTTGTCAAATGTGATGGATCTCGTCGAGCAAGATACCGGACGAACCTTTCACGCAATAAGCATACAAATTCGCGACGGGGTCTCGTCTATTTTTAACGAACGCCGCGGAGTGGGGTCGCGGCCCCGAAAACCTGGCAGAAACTCGAAATATGAAAATTCAAGAATACAAGAATATGCTCTCGTGAAATCAGTAAAATATAACGATGCGCAAAAGCCTAAGTTCGGTGTCATTTGAGTTCAACGTTGGTCACAGCTACGAGTTTGGCTGAGTTTTAGCTATGCGGTGAAAAATAGCTGTTCTCATGAGTGTATCTTTATAAGTACGCGATAACATTTACCAATCAAATTAATATCTCGTGTGCTCGTGCCGGCGCATTTCCGAAAATGTTTTCATTTCGAGAAGAATGGTACAAACACGACCTGCACAGATAGTTGCGATGGACAGGGGCATTATTGGCCGATGTTCGTCTATTCAGGTTACAGGGCTGCTGGCATCGTGGCTATAGAAAAGTGTAGGTAAGAGAGCAACTAGCACGGCCATATGTCGAGCATGGAGGAGTTTGCGTTTGCGTTGCGACATGTAGTCGCCCTGGGCGACAAGGGTGGCGGGTGAAATGCATTTTGTCCCCCCCTCCCCTCCCTTTCCTCTCGAATTTCGAATTCTGGTTCCCGCTACCGGGTTCTCTCTTCTCTTCTCTTCTCGTCTCTTCTCTCTCCCTCTCTCCCTCTCTTTTTCCTTCCGTTTGTCCTTCTCCGCACAGTTGTCTACCTACCTACCCTACTATAGCCGCAAGAGCAACGGGTAACGTTATTTCGATTTACATATATGTTCCTTTTCAGACCTTGATGGCTGCGCCGACCAACGTCGGCGATATTGTCCGACGTTTCGATACTGGCTCGCTGATTTTCTTCGCATGAATCACCATGTAACACCTCGGCGACATGCCTTCACTTTTGGTATCGCAGGGGGTCAATGGGAAAATCGTTTTTTAACCCTTTGCGAACGAGTGTCACGCGTATGCCAGTGGAAAAATGATTTTAGAAGTTACCTCGAAACGGTAAAATGCAATAGGAGAGAATGGAAGATATGTCATCGAGTAAATATCTTAATACTGTCTTTGAATTTTAATTTACAACCGCTACGAACTTTCGTTCCAACCCAATACATCAGTTCTGCTAGTTGTAAGCAAGACAAATTGAAGCCAGGTAGCCAGGTACCCAGGTGTTGACAAAAGGATGAAGCTTAAGACGTCGGATCGCACAGTGGACTTTCCACACCCAAGAATTAGCCGCTTAGGCGACCGTGGTCAGTGCGGTGTCTAAATGGGCATGACGCAAAAGTTTAGCAGATGGGATTCCGGTTAGGCTGATCCGTCCAAGTCCTCTGAAGGGGTCTCGCGCGGTATGTCCTGTAATTGATAGCGAGCACAGTGGGCTCGATGAGCCGTAGGAAAATAATAAGCCGTCGTAGTAGCCCACTAGAACACGGTATTATTGCCTTCAGTGGGGATGGGGGATGTTACTGGGGCGTCGTCCAAGGGAAGGGTGGCTCGACACAATGTATGCACCCTCGCGTGCACCATCGTGCTCGGATATCTTGGTCTTAGGGTGTATTGGATGTCTATATTCGCACCCGTGCAGCATCTCGGCTCGATAAACTAACTCCCATTCTCTTTCTACCAGCAGAACCCGGAATTCCACAGAATTATCAGCCGGTTCTACATCGTAGATGTTGCCGACGGTATTATACACTGATTATGCGTTTTGGGACGTGATTTAGAAGTACGTCTGCTTGGTCATTAAGCTGGCGCAGAGGAAATGTTCGACTTATAATAAACACTAAAATGTGAATCTTAAGTATTTGAGGAAGAATATCCATAAAGTTCTAACTTCAGGACTGTGCACCTGATCGATCAATGATTAATTTATTGTTAGGAGTGATTCTGTTCTTCGGTATTAGGAAACTCATCCGATTTTTGCAAATCGTATCTAGAAGTTTGTGTTCTGGAACATGATTTAAAAGTACATCTGCTTGGTCATTTAGCTGGCGCACGGAAAATGTTCAACTTATAAAAAACACTAAAATGATCATATTAACTATTTGAGGACGAATGTCCACAAAGTTTCAACATCAGGACTGTGCACCTGATCGATCAATGATTAATTTATTGTTAGGAGTGATTCTGTTCTTCGGTATCAGGAAGCTCATCCGATTTTTGCAAATCGTATCAAGAAGTTTATGTTCTGGAACGCGATTTAGAAGTACATCTGCTTGGTCATTAAGCTGGCGCACAGAAAATGTTCAACTTGTAATAAACACTAAAATGTGAATATTAACTATTTGAGGAAGAATGTCCATAAAGTTCTAACATCAGGACTGTGCACCTGATCGATCAATGATTAATTTATTGTTAGGAATGATTCTGTTCCTATATTTTGGGACGTGGTTTAGAAGTACATCTGCTTGGTCATTAAGCTGGCGCAGATAAAATGTTCGACTTGTAATAAACACTAAAATGTGAATATTAACTATTTGAGGAAGAATATCCATATAGTTCTAACATCAGGACTGTGCACTTGAGCGATCAATGATTAATTTATTGTTAAGAGTGATTCTGTTCCTCGGTATCAGGAAGCTCATCCGATTTTTGCAAATCGTATCAAGAAGCTTGCGTTCTGGCTACTGAAGAAGATTGGTATGATACATTCCATAGAGACCAGTCCAGCAAACGGGACTCGGAATAATTCAATGCGTAGAATGCCGAGGACGATTTGATATCATCAAACTTGGAATAATCCTTAACCACATTCGAGTGGTCGCGACTCTCTTTGCAATAGAAAACCGGTTTCGCGCAATGCAACATTTTTTTCGATCTTCGAAACATCGATGCACCTTGCTGTCGCGGCTGACTGATTGACTGCAGTACGCTCGATTAAAATTTCCTAAACTCCGAGTGCAATCTAATGGAGATCGCATCTGTATGCACGTTGCGTAACCCGTATAAGCAATTAGCATGCGGTGCTTATCGTCAAACTGTTGAGTACATTTTTGTAATACAGATATGAACACGTCACCATTATTTAATAATTTGTAAAATCTACGATCAAGGACCTTTGAACAACATTTTTAATCGGTGATATTATTATGTTACGACGAAGACAAAAGTCTTGTTAGATCGTTTTAAACATTATTGTTAAAAATTCGTGTAAAATAAAATGTAAATGGTCTAGAAAAGCCCGCGACACGCAACGCAGCAGAGCTCTTCTTCTCTCAGGTGAAAAATATTGCGAC
Organism: Lasioglossum figueresi; assembly: GCA_028455805.1. Taxonomy (NCBI): domain Eukaryota; kingdom Metazoa; phylum Arthropoda; class Insecta; order Hymenoptera; family Halictidae; genus Lasioglossum; species Lasioglossum figueresi. The sequence continues at coordinate 9,425,210 of CM052202.1, forward strand.
GAGTAATTAAATGTTGCAACATTCGGTGTCAAATGTTGAACAGTCGTAAACCGAGTGACGGTAAGATTGTACATCGTAATTGAATACTGATTGGTTGAAACGACACTGCAGGACAGCTCTAACGGCTACAATGTCGGGGAACGTTCGATTAGATTAGGGTGGATTAGCCAATCAAAAACTACAATACTGCGACCCCTCTACAACTAGTAGTGACATTTGATGCTGCAGGCACTCTATTAGATTTGCGCCATAGCTAACGTGATACGGAATCGAATGATCCGAGTTCTCTCGAAACGATTTTCGATAGGTACTGGTTCTGGTGTCGCCGAACGAAATTGCGATTTAAACGTCTAAATTTAATACACGTCCGACCGGCTAGAAAACGAATTTCAATTTTTATTATAATCCAGTTTGTCCTGCAGAATTATATCTGTGCGTGGAGAACAAAAAAATATAGGAAAATTTCATCGGTACAAAAATGTATGTGCTGCGATCCCGTTAGCTTCGGATCAGACGATATGTTTCAGATTTCAAGTTTTATTGTGATCAATCTAGTTTGTGCTTGGAGAACGAAAGATAAAAAAGTGTCCATCATTATAAAGTTGTTCTATTTCAATTGTGTTAGATAACAAAATTTGTTTTAGGTTACAACTTCGATCATGATCAAGCTAGTTTGCACATGGACGTATAAAATACAATATTGATATTACTATCAATTTTACGTACAATTTAAATCGTATTTGTGTCAGGCAGTGATATTGTTTGACATCAAACGGACGATCAAGTATTTCTGGTTGTGGCAGTGTACGTGTGCATGTTTAATCCTAGATGATCAAGTGATAAATTGATACATAACTCGCACATGGAATCTATTTCTTTTTTTATCTGATGGATGCTACCGGGAACACCTTTCGATGTGAATAATTACCTGTCGGGAAAATATAAACTGAACCCATCATGGATCAAACAAATTGATATACATGAAAATTGGACCAATTGGGGGTGTGTGTCTTTTGTATTAGCCGGTTAATGTAAAATTGGTGTAAATCAATATTTATTTGCTGGAATAAAATTTTCTTAAATGAAATAATTATAATACGATATTACATTTTATAGAAATTTTGACTTGCACCACTTTTGCATTGAACGGCCACGCGCTTTTCGTTCAGATCAGTCAAAAAAATAATCGTATAGGTTTGGAAGCAGATTTTATAGAAAAGTGGCAGTTCCAATTTTCGTGTGAAGAGTCACTTTATTAGAGAGCCTAACGTGTTCCGAGGGCACTGGTTCGCTCGGTGACATCTTGTCGTTAATTCCAATTTTCTGGTCGCGCTTATCTCCGCGGGCTTGTGTATCTGTCTGATATCATAGATAGGAATAGGATAGGAAAGGTGTGTAGAAGCGCAGGCATCACGCGAGCTGCATGTTCGTTTGCTCGGGTGTGGCGAGAATGAGTGGTAGAGGCAATTATCTTCTTATCTATTCCGAACAATCACGAGGGTACACACGACGCCAAACGAGAGAGCGTCGCGGCGGTGTCGGCTTCTCTCTCTCTCTCTCTCTCTCTCTCTCTCTCTCTCTCTCTCGTCGCTCTGTTTTTTAACAGGACTACTCTGTCCCGGGGTCTCAACGCTCGAAACTTTCGCCAGTTTTCCGATTAGCATGCTAATTAGAACGGCAACCCTTTAAATGGCCGTTTAAAAAATTAGGGGATACGATCTGGCTCTGGTTCAGGGAAGATGAACAGGCGTGGTTTCACGCGTCGCTGCCGATCGAATTTTATCGATGCCATTCGACCCACCAAATCAGTCTTTCTCACGGAAAATAAGGCTCTCCATATCAATCCTAACGAAACGAATTAAATTTTCACTGGAAAATAATCACTCTCTGTTCCGGAGATTTGATCAAATTATTTTATTTTTCAAAATTTTCAATTTTTTAGAGTTTTATTTTCTAGTTAATAGACTGTAAATATTTATGCAAGATAAAAGATTTGCTTTACTAATTTCAATACGTTCGATACGCTCACTAATTTTGACACCTATCCATTTTTGTCATAAATGCATAAAGATTGTCTGCATTAATTACAAAACTCAAGAACCACACAGACATTTATTTCTTTTCTTACCGCTTTACTTACGGGAAGCCAATTCATAGGATTTTCAATAATTCTGCTGTACCAAAAGAAAGCATAGAAATTTTCTTTTACTTTGCAATCTTAAATGAAACTATTAGATGACGTTATTGAGGCTGACTTGTTAGTTCACAATGAAAATTGCTGTTGCTATTGAAGGTTCCATTAAAAAGTGTTTAGCCGTGAACCATAGTTTTTGCAAAATTATGCAATAATCACCGGTAATGTGTTAATAATGTTATTAGGTTGGAAACAATAGAACAGTTCCTTTAAATTCTTTAAATGTTTCCACTGTTTAGCAGTTGATATACCCATTTTCGTAATAAACGCATAAAATCCACAGTCCGCCAACAACGAAATAAGGTCGTCTTGTAGTTTATACGTGTACCGAAGACTTCACTGCGTTCAGATAACCGATCGAATGTAGAATATGTTGGTCAGGGTAAACGAAGATTGCAGCACTTACTGTGTTGTGCAAAATGAATTCAGTTCTCGATTTTCCTACTGTGCTGTCATCGATTTCTTCTTCAACAAGCATGAAAGACTAAAACCATAACTCTCTCTTTAATTACTAATAGCAGTGGATTGATTCTTGCATTATTTTGCATTATTAATTCTGTTATCCAATGATATATTTTTACAGATTCTAATTGTAACCTAATGTTTTGGAAGTTTGAAAAGCGCGCGGTTTTGGATGAATCGCGTAAAACTCCGGTTCGCGACGTTCTGCGAAAGAGAAAATAGATCCCGGCCATCTGTTCCTGTTGCACGGTCTGTTCCGATGTCAGTCATGTCCTTCGTTCATCGATAACACATGCAGAAGGAAACTCAATCTTGCAGGAAGATATCTAACACCGTTCATGCTACCCTCCCGGCTATCCTGCGGCTAACAAAAGGGCAGAAAGCGTGGTCGTGCCGACTCCCTTTCGGCCTCCTCCTTTTGAAGGAACAATTAACTGAATTTGCATTATATCTCTATCGAATTACTAGATTCGTATTATCGATAAAATTGGCAATTTGGGGTTGGGCGAGCCGCGCTCCCGTAGAAGTAGGGTGTGTCGTATGTTCATTCGATGCCGACATTGTTCGACACCGGCACATTGTACGGTCATGTCCGAATTGTGGTGAATCATTTTCTCGTATTTACACAATTGCATTTCGTTTATTTTACTATGCAGCTTAAACCATTTCTTTCCCTGCAAACAATGATTGTACTTTTCACAACTGCTTATACTTTATGAGAAAATGTCACAGATGCACGACCCTCGCAAGGAATTGTCTAATATCACATAAATAGTAAGATGGGGTCTCTTAGATCCCGACAAATGAATTTCATAAATAGCCTCGGTTTTAATAAATTTGGGATAAAGAGTAACACAGAATAAAAGTAAACAAACATATTTAATTTTATTCATACGAAAATTCTTTTCAAAAATCTGAAGATGGGATCACTGAGACTCCACATTACCTTGCGAAGGTTGAGAATATGTTTTTGTGGAATCAGTAAAAAATAACGATGTGGAAAGGCTAAGTTCGGTGTCGCATGATTTCACAAAAAAAAAGTTTTTTCCGACTTTTCGGGCAAAATGCCCCGCTGTGCGATGTGACGGAAACACGCGCGTGTTCGATCGAGCGGATTTTTCCTGAGGTAGCGTATTGTTTACAGGTCGTGGCACGAATTGCAATCAAAATTCGATTTTTTCCTCGTTGCAACAGAGTGGCAGCGAGAAAAAATTCCTCCGAATTCATGATTATCCGTCATTAAATTATAGTTAACCCTCGCAAGGTAAGGTCTAATAACACATAAATAGTAAGGTTAGGTCTCTTAGACCCCGACAAATGAGTTTCATAAATAGCTTCGTTTTTAATAAATTTTGGATAAAGAGTAACACAAAATAAAAGTAAACAAACATATTTAATTTTATTCATATGAAATTTTTTTTTAAAATCTGAAGCTCCCACATTATCTTGCAAAAGTTGAGAATATGCTCTTGTGGAATCAGAATAAATAACGACGTGGAAAGGCTAAGTTCGGTATCGTTTGAGTTCTCAAAAAGAAAGTGTTGCCCAACTTTTCGGGCAAAATGCCCCGCTTTGCGATGTGGCGGAAGCACGCGCGGATTTTTCCTGAGGTAGCGTATTGTTTACAGGTCGTGGCACGAATTGCAATTAAAATTCGATTTTTTCCTCGTTGCAACAGAGTGGCAGCGAGAAAAAATTCCTCCGAATTCATGATTATCCGTCATTAAATTATAGTTAACCCTCGCAAGGTAAGGTCTAATAACACATAAATAGTAAGGTTAGGTCTCTTAGACCCCGACAAATGAGTTTCATAAATAGCTTCGTTTTTAATAAATTTGGGATAAAGAGTAACACAAAATAAAAGTAAACAAACATATTTAATTTTATTCATATGAAATTTTTTTTAAAAATCTGAAGCTCCCACATTATCTTGCAAAAGTTGAGAATATACTCTTGCGGAATCAGAGTAAATAACGACGTGGAAAGGCTAAGTTCGGTATCGTTTGAGTTCTCAAAAAGAAAGTGTTGCCCAACTTTTCGGGCAAAATGCCCCGCTGTGCGATGTGGCGGAAGCACGCGCAGATTTTTCCTGAGGTAGCGTATTGTTTACAGGTCGTGGCACGAATTGCAATCAAAATTCGATTTTTTCCTCGTTGCAACAGAGTGGCAGCGAGAAAAAATGCCACCGATTGGGGGAGGTGTCCCAGCAGGGGGTGACTCAACGATCCCAGCGTTACCAAACTGTGGCAGCGTAACTTAATACACGGGGTATACGCCTCTCTCGCACACGTCGTTCATCGCGTATGCTGCTATCGCCGCCAGACGAGCGTGGTTTCTGCTGGTGTGCCGTGTATGTGTGCACGTGTGCACGTGTACGTGTATCTACGCGCCACGAATTAGTCATGGAGAGGCAATTCCCGATAATAAAATAAGAGAGGAGCGTAACCGATTATCGTGGTAACGAGCGTTGCGAAATTATCGTAACGGCCTGGCTTCGCGATTATCGGTCACCGCGATCGTCGCGATTCTTCGTACCCGGGCTATTGTTTTCTCTTGTACCGAGAGCTACTCGATCGATATCGCCGGAAAGGATAGTTAATTAGTCACGATCGGTGTCCGTGTAATTTAGTGCGCGATGGCGTAAAGATAAAGGGCGGCAGATATAGTATCGTAAGCGGCGACTTTTATTCAAGATGATCGCGATACGATGACGATCATTCACGCGATGCACGGCTTCTACTTTCCTGTATAATTAAAAATTGATTTACATTCGAGGCCTTGGAAAAACGGATTTAAACCACCAAATATACAATATTATTGGGCTTCGCAGAGAACCGCGAGTTTTAAATAAATAAAAACAAAATGAGTAGCTGCAATTTGAAACGGTAAAAAGGTATAAAAGCATTGAAGAGTCTCGATAAATTCGTTTCGACCTTCAAAAATTATTAGCGATCTTGTAATGATGTGCAAGAGTATGAACATGAGGGTTGAATAAATAAAGGAGGAAATAAGTGGGGAGATAAGTGGGAAAATGCCGTGGGTCATTTTGTCTGATGAAAATACGTGTATCTCGGTTAGATTGTAGAGCAAGGTTTCCTTGCTCGCCTTTGTAGGACTCGCTCCTGGAGGCGTTGCCTTACTTCAGCTTACCCGGAACATTAACGATAATACATGCACATAGCTGCAACAAATGCCGTATAAACCATAGCGCGATCCACGTGGCACAGCATAGGCGCAGAAGGGCACAGATGGTCGCCCTAGGCACTTACCAGTTACCACCACCCCGCGCGGTGCCCCTACGGTCAAAGGGATCTAAAGGGCCTTGGCTGGCCACTAACCGTATTTATTCACGAAAAGCAAGGGGGAGAGGGGCGGCTGAATTTGCCGTTCCATCAGACATAAGTCTTGCTCCGAGTATGATCGTCTTGGCACTGATCGGGCCTGCAAGGTGGATCTTTGATCTGCGATCGGGTTGCCGTCTCTCTTTAGATCCATTATCATTAAAATTTCTTCGTAAATCTTTTATTCGTCAACTGCTGCAAGCGACTTCTATTATCTTTTAGATATAGTCTCTGTACTTTCATGAACATTTTTCTTCTCGAATCTTTTTCACTTTTAATTAATTAATTCGTACAGGTCGCATCAAGATCTACGTCATTATCGACCACTAGAATTTATACGTATGAATTATGAATACAAAGCCGAATCGTTATACGTAGACATAGTTATATGTATGTACATTATGGGGAAATCAGTTCGCAGTAAGTTACTACCAAAATTACAGAGTGTGGCGAATATTTGTGGATCTTAGAAATAGGATCGCTTGGGTGATATCCTTATCATTATTACGACGTTCGCTTAAATTTATTGAGATAGCCAAGAGACGTCTTTGAAAGGAGAAGAGGGGGCAGTGCAGGACAATGTATTCGAACGCTTCTCGAATCTTGTTAAATATAAAAATGTAAGAACAACTTATGCGTTTAGCAGGATAATTTTACTTAACAATACTCCTCGAATGAACCATCCAAAGTCGTTTCGCTTAAAGATTCTCCGGCAATTACCATTTCTGTGCAGTTCCTCTTTCAGACCCCTCGGCCCATAAAAGTTAGGAAAGCTCTTGAAACTGGTAAGATTTCGAAAGTTCGCCAGACCAAAATTATTTCTGAAATACTAAACATCGAAATCTAACAACCGTACCAAGAAAAGGGAAGACGTTATTTAATAACGACGAGACAGTTACGATAGTCAAGGATATATTTCTTTACTTCGGCGTCGTTCTATCGCGCACTGTTTAACCTCTTACGTGTGCACGTGGGCTATGTGTGAACCTACTCGCACACTCACCCACGCAGAATACCGTGCACGTACCAGATCAACACCGGCAAGTGGCCAGAGCAACAGATAAGTTTGATTTATTTTAATTTCCCACCAGGCAACGCAATGGCCTTTCGTTGGGATTCCCGCGCTCCCGTGAATTATTGCGAAGTTATTTTCTAGCTCGTATTGATTTACGGCCGGGATTTCGGAGTATTGCGGCCACTTTATCGTCGTTACAGGTAGGTAAACAGGTGTACAAGGGGTTGAAATGGCTGTCACTATTTGAGAGAAAAATTATGGCACGTACCTAGACTCTTTCCGGAAAGAGCAAGCGATTCTTGCGACGTGGTCATCGTGGTCATCGTGGTAGACCGACAATCTTCATGGAAACTAAAATTCTCTAGGCTCGCTCCAGAACGAATGATCTTGCAAAAGATTTTACTCGTTTGGCAACAATGGGTGATATGATTTTGTACAGTAAGGGTAAACAATGTTTATGTTTCATAAAGACCCTGTACTGGTTAACACCCAGATTACAAAGTACTTGTTCCATTACAATAAGTTTTAAAAAGGTCCCTTACGTATCTTAAGACGTTATCTGAAACAAAACGTTCGAACAGGATTTCCAAAAAGCCCAAACGACAGCTGTTTACTTCGATCGCCGATTTCGCGAGCGTGGAAACCGATTTGCTCAGTCCACAACTATGCCTCGGATTGTTGGTACACCGATTAACGGTGCCGAGATTCCGGACGGTAAAAATCGATCTGAATTAAAGCGGACACGGTGGATCGTTCATCGGCGGAGCCCGCTTCGTAATAACTTTCCTCGGACAAGTAGCGGTGTAGTAAATAATGTAGCCTTGTAGAATGCTATGAGGTACCAGTGCTCGGGAGTTAATAGCTCGCCTCCGTGTGGCAGAGAGAGCTCTCTGGGTACGGCGAACGACGACGAAGACGAAGACGACGACGACGTCGACGACGACGACGACAACAACGACGAAGACGACGACGATCAAACGACAACGACAACAGCGTCGACATCTAAGCACGATGAGTGATTCAGTGCGCGTCCCGGCCCGATCTCACTCTCCGCTACCTTCTAGGTTAGCTGATCGGTGGTTCTCAACGCGCCGATCGTCCCGATGAATCCGGGATGACGCCTGGCAAGACGTCCTGCGGGGGACCACCCACGGGGACGACGCTCCATATAAAGGTCCCATGATCGTCGCACCGCATTGTCGAACAGTTTCCATCGGTGCTGCCATGAGCTCGGTTGCTCGCGCGCGCGCACGGCGCATCACATCGGCGGCGTCGGCATTCCTTCCGTTTTATCTTCTTTCCACCGGTTTCTTCTTCTTCTTAGACGCACAATCTCCGGTATCTCCCTCTCCCTCTATCTCGGCCGCTCTCTCTTCGTGGTCCGTTTTTCTCGGTAACCCTGTGTTCCTCTGCCTCGCGCTTCTTTCGATCAGTCCTCCCGCTTCGGCCGCGTTCTTCTTGCCCACGGGCCGTCTAACTTTATCCGCGGGTCCTCTTCTCTTCTCTTCTCTTTTTCTCCCTCCCGCCCTCCGCCTCCCTTCCCATCCCTTCCTCCCCCCCCCCCCCCCCCCCCCTTTCACCCGGAGTTTCTTCTTCTTGCGGCGAGAATTATAAATTAAGCTATTAAATGTGTGTTGAACGTTTCTTGCGGCCGGGACTTCCTACGGAGACTTTGGGGAACGGTCGGTGCATCGCCTGCATCCAGATCGGGGGACTCTCGAGGTCGTTTCCCGGGACCCGATGGTCACACCATGGAGCTGCTCCGCGCACAGCCCCCATGGGTCAGGATCGAGTCTCTCGGCAGAAGGGATCCCCAACACCTGGATTTCCATCCGATCGGTTTTTGCCGGGCAAACGGACGCGGGTCGACGTGGTGCTCGGCTTCTTCGCGCCTGTCGACAGCCGCCTGCCAGATCGTAATGCCGAGATGAAGCTTTGATCGGTCTTCGTTGGTGGCCGGGGCTCCTTCTGGCGTCGTTGTAAATTCAAGTGACGCTTTAATTAATTGCCCTCGGCCGACTCGGCGACGTGCCTTTCTTACGCCTGCGCCGCTGCCTTACCCGCGGCCCCCCCTCGATGGCGTAATTAATCAGCGCACTGACATGCTTTTTCACGCAATTGTCCAAATACGATTTTTCGCGGCCGGGCCTCGCCGCATTAGGCGCAAACGCGGCGCAGCAACGTCACTAATGGATCATCGCGACCAAACTGAGAAGTTTATCTTCATGGAATGCGTGGCACTGTGGTCTACGGGGCCTGCGGATCGATGTCGAGAGGTCAGAAAAAGAGTGTATCGATCCTCCGCCGGTCGAGAGACCGGGGAAATTGAATTGCATTTATTTAAAAGAATCGACGATCGAATTCCGGACCGGTCAAACGTCTTCTGGGCAGCGAGTATCCGAAATTTCGGGTACAGGTCGGATCGAGAAGCCGAAAGTTTATGAAGTTTGGATACCCGCAAATTCGGGTTCGGGACGAGTCGAGAAATTTACCGAGGATCGGATTGAGATTCGAAAAGTTTGCAAAGTGTGGTTACCCGAAATTTCTGGGGAAATTAGTGGGAGAAGTGCTATAGTCTGAACCTGAACGACGCCATGGAGCTATAACGTAGTCTCACTCAGGTAGCGACGTTGCGATTCGTGCTGAGGGTAAGTGTCCTATCACGATCCTACAGTGCGGATCGTGACATCGCTAGTTACCCCCTCTATCGGTATTGGGTTGGAACGAATGTTCGTAGCGTTTGTAAATTAAAATTGAAATCTAAAATTCAGATATTTATTCATAGATTTATTCAATAACATATTTTCCATTCTGTTCTATTACTCTTTGCCATTTTCGAGGTAACTTCTCGTGTTATTCGATAAACATACGAATAAATACCATAATTTCATCCTCGATTCTTAATTTGAAAGCGGTACGAACTTTCTTTCCAACCCAATACATCGGTGCGATAGTTCTCGGAACGTGGCGTCGTGTATTGCCGCGGAGGGAATTTTTGCGGCAATGCTGCTCGCACGCATCCCCTGTCGTTCCTTCAGTTGTGTTCGCAGAAGCAATCTCCTCGCTTAAGTGTCCGTATTCGGTCCAGATTGCGGATGCTTAATTGTATACTACTCTATCTCGGAAACTATGCGAGACCGCCGCTAATTTTAACGGCAAAAAGTTGTTCAACAGATCGATTCCTGCGACGTATTAGGAGATCATCGAAATTGGAGGTTAGGTAGCTATTCGGCATTATCATCTTCTCCGGCGAATCGTCTACGGAGAAGGGTTCTCCGATGATTTTTCGGGGACGAGTTCCGAGACACCGTCCCGGGCAATTCGTAATCCGTTGAGAGACTTAAACCCTCTTTGGCTCGAGTTCGTTCGTTCGTTCGTTCGTGCGGCCGGGAGGCGGTAACTTCCGGTTAAGTCAAACACAGCGTAAAGTCGCGGGAACTTCGGACTTGCCAAGTCCCAATGAGGCGTGTAATGCCATTAAAGGGAATCTTATTACGCTACGGCACCCTAACACGCCTCGTACACTAGACGCCTTCGCTTTACTGCAACAAGTACCCGCCTAACCTGGTAATTAAGTCCCGATTAATTCTCCGCTTACTTTGCCGGGCAAATGGCGCGAGACGAGACGAATACTGGGAAAATTAAGATCCCTCGATCGCGAAGAATATTTGCGGGACCGGCTGTTCGTCCACGTGCCCTGTCACGAACCTGATCGCATTCGAATAGAATCGTTTCTCTCCCTCTCTTTCCCTCTCGTGTCAGAATTCGTGAAACCTAATATAATCCATATAATATTAACAATATTTCTACCAAAGATGTCAGAAGACATATTTGAAAATTTTAAACAAAGGTTCATCGAATCGGCGAAGATTCGATAAGAAATCAAGCCGAAATCAGTATACTTAAAACTACGTACAAACTATGTCAACATTTGTAACATCGTACTACAGTAATAATATATAAAGAAAGTGTAAACGAAGGGACGAAGGTGGAAAAAGGAAGTTTCGCGACGTCATTTTCTTTATAAATGTCACGGTCAACACGGTGTTTCGTATGACAGCTAAGATCAAGGCGAAACCAATGACCTATAACACTGTGACCTTCGAGTGACCTTCAGCAGAAAAATTCGTAAGAGATAAATGAAATTTAATGGACGAAGATGGTGAATGCATTTCGCACGGTTCACAGTATCTCGGGGCTAAAATTGAAAGATAGCAATGCTAATGCAAGACGATCATCGGCGGAAACGAAGTACCGGACTCGATGACCAACGATGATCGCGCAGCATCCCCTAACTTACAATTCCCATTGCTCGGTCTGTTCGGGCGTGAGCCGCGTCGGTCCGTAGAACAATGGCGGGAATAAAGCACGGGGGGTGAGGGCTGAAGAAGGGAGGGGGCTAAAGGAAAGGAGAGAAATCTAGTGAGCTGTTCTCTGAAATCCGGCGATTCTTTCGGGCGTCTTCGGAGATGATATTTGCTCGGATCAATCCATATGGTCACCATGGCAACCGGTCAGCCTAGCTTGTCCACCCCCGACACCCAAAGTCTGGGGAACCCGGCCGGCCCAACGAATGGACGAATGGACTCTGGGGGTGCACTGTGCTGATGGCCGATGGGAACCCGCGTTTTCCCGCGAAGGGTGGTCACCAAGCGTCCTCTTTCCTCCTCGATGTACACTTTCCTCGGCCAGGGAAAATCTTTCTGTGTCTGTGGTAACAATCGAATGAACGAAAACGTCTGCATATAGAGCCAGTGCCCGAGCTCGGTGTATCCTGATCTCGCCCCGCGCGTTGTCCGCGCGGCCTACACGGATTCGATCGAACGAAATCCAATAGAGGCAAATGTATTCATGAACCGTTGTTTACGAAACTGTTCACGTAGCTCTTCCGTCCCTCCCGCTTTACGAGGATCTCTTTTTTCCATCTCCTTTCTTCGATCAACCGCGCCGAGACGGACATTTGTCATCTATCTCCTCGTTGAATTCATCTTTCTCTCTTAAGCATTGCCTAAACGGTTGTGCCGTCTCATTCGCCGACACACAAGCCTTCCTCTGTGTCCAGAAAAACGTCATGTGACGTGAGAATGTCGGACAAATCGTTGAACGAAATCTCGCGTGTGATGCAATCATTATTAAATCATTTTAAACTGCAGGATTTGTGAAAAAAATTATAATCGAAGTTGATAACCCCCGTACGCTCCTCGGGTGAAAATTGACCCATTTTCTGGTTCCAGATACTGTATTATGTTTGATTTCTTTCTAACTGTGTTATAACTTGGTGTATTTGTCTAAAATATCATATTATATGTAAAACACATGTCGATGATATTTCCTTTACGATGGTAACGTCGTAAAAGAAACAAGTGACGGAAGAGTCCCTCGGATGATATTTCACCCGAATACTGCAAGATATAATAAAGAAATTCACGAATTTAATTAACTTTTAATGAAACACATTATGATATCTAACATTAATTGAAGTGTAGAGCGAAAATGGGTGAAATATCACCCGAGGATCTTTTGTGTAACTATTTCCGAGGAGCGTACGAGAGTTAACCCCTTATCGAATCATTGTCTATACAGTTACAATGATTAAACCGTTTGTATCACCAAAAATGTCGTAGAAGAGGAAAGAAATTTATATTTTTTGTATAGCTACATTTATTTGAATGCTTAAACATTGATTACAAACGAATCAAATTTTATTTCATTTAAAAAGAAGACGTATTGGTGCATATTTGTTAGACTTTGTTTGAAATCTTCATCGCGAGTGTGGCTCGTCAAAGTACGGCAAGGGGTTAGGAGGAGAAATAAATTTCTATGTGACCTCCATATCTTGCAATCGATAGAGAAATTTTTTATTTTGCAGAAATCATTTTCTATCTGTCGACAATTACACGTACGAGTAGACATAGAATCGTTAACATAGAAAAACGTATTTACATCGGACTTCAAACATCTATGTATTCTATATTCTTTACGAAAATATGATATGCATGTACAACACCATCGAATGTAATGATTTTATTTTAAAGCTTTTCGCCGTATGGTTTCGCAGAATCCTCCTTGAGGATTTGTGTAGCTACCAAGAAAATTCACATTGCAGCTTTTTAGCTACAAAGGTGTCGGATGGACTATTTCCGTCACGTCGGATAGACGTGCCTATTTTCGCTGGTTTTTCGAACAAAATTGAAATTTTCATATGAATAACAACGTTCCTGCACAGTCGCTTTTTTCCTCGTCGTTGGAAATTTTTCGGAGGCGACCGCGTTGCCGAAAGAGACGATCAATGCGTCGAGATTTATGCGATTGATTCGAACAGAGCAGAGTGACAGTACAAGGAAGCGCTCTTAGTCCTGGTGTCTCCGGTCCCGGGAGGATACATCTCCCTTCGATACGCCGGTGTCCGAAGGATCTCTATAAATTTGCATGTAAAATACCCGCGGAGGTTCTCACGACGTTCTATCTACAGATGATAGTCCGTCGCATCTATTGACGCACGGGCATTCCGTCGCGTTTCCAGACGTCCGTTCGCCTAATTTCGTTTTCTCAATAAAACACATTTCTCTCCAAATTCTCCGACGGTCCGAAAAAACCGTCCCACTGAAAAAAATCGCTCGCTACGTTCGAGTAAAAACGTAAAATAAATAGACAAAAACGATAGTGACTGCAATAAAAATTGACTTTCGAATCTGATAAGAAAATTTTCGGATAACTACACGACTGACGTGCCGGTGAAAACGTCAAGAAAACTGGGTCGATCGATCCGTACTAAAATCGAACAACTATGGAAACGAACTGTTCGACTCGCCGCGACAAAAACGCAATTCGGAACGCATAAACGAATCGATCGCATAAACTCGAGTAGCGGCCCCAACGAATGCATACAATCCTAATCGTTGCCTTAACAGGTACATCTTCGAGTTCGGAGAATTCGCGGGACGAATTTGTCGACGTCTCGCGGATAAAAGCGAGGGATCGGGAGCTTTGGTACGTGACGGATCGGCGAGCTCCGATACCGATCGAAAAGAAGCGGATTCGAGGTCGTCCGAAAGATTCCATGGTCTCTGTGGCTTGCTGGTATAGGTATAGGTAGTAGGATCGCGACAATCACGTTCGCTATTTTCATCGGGACATGTTCGGACGAGCCGGGGCAGGACGACGCACGATCTTGACGAGATAGAGCAGTGGATCATCATTAACCGGATGGCCGCAAAACCGCGGACGGCTGATTGACAGGCGCGCAAAGACTTCCCGTTTTTCCTAAACCTGCCTTTTAGTTCTCGGTACGGCGAAACCCTTCTGCGGAGAGAGAGCCTCGTGGAACGATATACGTCGCCCCGATGATGAAAGACGAACACCATGGGATGGTGGGGCAATGAAGGATTCCATGGGAGGGGGAGGGGGCGACAGGGGGGTCGATGGGGTGCCAAAGAAAGAGGAGGGCACCTTCGCAGTTCCTCGGAGCTGACGGACAGCCAAGAGGCGCCAAGCTATGCCAGCTATTCGACTCTTATTTTATACTATCCCTTCGACAGCTTAACGAGCCTGTGTCCGTGCCCGCAGCCCCTCGTGTTACCTCTGCATGCTACCAATAAACGCAGACGAATTCCGAGATGTCAATCAGCTATTCCGATATTACTATCGCGAGTCCCTCTCTCCCATTTTCTTTTCCTTTCTCGTGCCCGGGCAGCTATAGTTCGTCAGAGATTAAAATAACGCCCTCGCTTCGGGAGAAATATTATTTCTTGCTGCTTCGAGGAATCGACCTCTGTGAGAATGCGATGCCGAGATAGAGACCCCGGTGCTTTGTAATCGTCCACCCTAGACCACTTTTGCCCGCGTCCGACCACCGCGCCGGGTTACGGATTCGATGGTCGAGACTGAAGGCGACGGTCGCCACACGTCTCTTCTAATTTAGGGTTTTTGGGCTGGACCGTACTGTTTGGGAACGACGCCAGTGAAAGCTGGACTCGAAATGGTGGCGAAAAAGGCAAACTTGATCTCCTTTTTGAAACGTATTTCTAAAACTGAATGTATTGAATTTAAAAAGCCACGTTGAAAGGAATTAAGGTAACGAGCCGGTCGACCAGGTTCGGGTTAATTAAAAAATCCCGCAGATCGAGCCGAATCAAAGAACCAACCGGATAATCAAATAATCCTAGGGTGTATGATTTAAACGCGGAGGCGCACGAGCACACTGTAGTACTCGTTTATCTCGATAAAGAAAACGAGTAAACAGATCGCAAGGGAGCATCGGTACATACGGGGTAGCAGAATGACAACAAGAGAAAGGGAGTTGTGCGGTGCATTATTTTTCGGGGTTGGGGAGCGGTGGCGCCCATCGGCCGTATGTCAAACCCTTCGCACAATAGACAACGTGGATTTCGAGTGGCCAACCAGCGCGTGTATTTATTTTCTCTATTGCTCGCGCGTGCACCAGAGAAAACAGGGAAAGACGATGTAAGAGTGAGAATGGAAGCGGAAGTGAGAGACGACAGGGAGAGAGCGAGAGGACTCAAAACAGGTGGTTAGCAATGAGAAGAAGAGACTGCTAGGTACCCGCTGTGCAGCGTTGGTAGGGAGCCACTCGAAGAGTCGCGTGGCCAACTCAATTACTTTCTAGAGCCTCTAAACACCAGACACGCGCTAATGCTTCGAATGGTTCGAGCCAGTGCGTAACACGACGAGACAACCGTGTCATCTTATTGTTCGAATTCATTCTCGACGATCAATCGCTCGATCGCCGTGGCTAAGTGATTATTGGACGATCGTTCGGCCGTCGTTCGTGTCG
Source organism: Lasioglossum figueresi (assembly GCA_028455805.1). NCBI lineage: Eukaryota > Metazoa > Arthropoda > Insecta > Hymenoptera > Halictidae > Lasioglossum > Lasioglossum figueresi. Next base: position 9,441,016 of record CM052202.1, read on the forward strand.
ACCGTTCTGCGAATCATCCCCTAATGCATTCATTCCGTTTCTTCTCACCCTACAAAATAGTTATACGGTATCTGTCAGGTTCTGCGCTAACTTGGTTTCGTAAGAGGTTAATTCGTGAAGTTCATTGAGATCTGTGGGAGACGCACATAAAAATTGAATACTGCTTTTAATCATTTTGATAAGTTATTCTGCGTACTAGCTACACTAAATTCATCTAATGTCTCTTCTATTGTATGCTGCACCTACTAATTTTTGCCATAAATGCGTTAAATCTACCGATCAATACTATTAGTTTCTATAAAAATATAATCGAATTGTAGAATTAAAGAATACGAGAACATTTATTTCTGTTTATAATGTAATAAAATTCTAGGTTACCCTATCTAGCTTATTTTCTCGTTAGTTCGAATCAGATTGGCGACCTTGATGTAAAATAAAAATTGTCTATCTTAATCCTTATGAGAAGAGGAACCTAAAAAAATTGGTTTCTTAACCCTTTGCCGCACTTTAACGAGCCAGACTCGCGATGAAGGTTTCTAACAAACTCTAACAAATATGAATGTTACGCGTTTCAGTTTAGATGAATTAAAATTTGATTCGTTCGTGATCAATATTTAGGCATTAAAGTAAATGTAGCCATACGAAAAATATACATTTTCTTTTCCCTTCTACGACATTTTTGCGCATAAAGACGTTCTAATCACTGTAACTGTAAAAGAAAAGGCACGGCAAGGGGTTAATCGAAAAATTGGTTTCTTAATTCCAAGATCATTTAAGGGAAAATAAAATACAAATTCTATTCGTGGATGTTACAAACTCGAACCGTGCACCGGTTAACATTTTCGTTGAGAAATCTAGTGTTAAAGCTACGAAGTGCATCATGCGAATCGCAGAAAACGTTGGTTATTGACGCAATGGTTGAAACGAAAGGCTATCGAGCGATACCGAAACGATGGACGAACGGAGGCTTCACTCGATCCCGGAGCTAGCGTTAGGGCATGCTGGAATCTTGGTAGAAATAACAGAAGATAGGATAGACTAACTCGGAGTAAGAGATCGATTTCGTAGAGCGAGAAGAGAGGAAGGAAAGGGAGGCAGCGCAGAGGACCGAATGCCATTTAGAGTCATCCACCGTGTCTCAATCTAGAGGCACCCTTCCAGCCATCGGCGAGCCGTGACGGTTGGCATCTGTTCTGCGGGCCAAGACCCCAACGAGGATGGCAGAAGCAACGCCACCGGCAGCATATAACGCTACAAAATGTCAAGGGTCCCGTCACGACGTCTATATGCGCTCGAACGCTGAAAATCATTCTCCTCTGCGACACGCCGCCGCTACACGTTTTTCCGAATGGTTTCACTCGACGATAAAAGAAAAAACAGACACACACACCAGCGATTCGTCACGCGAATCTTTATCGACTCTGATTTCTTTGTTCCGGAGACGATTTTTTAAAATTTCATCCTCATCCGTCTCCCGTGTCAATTTCACAAGATCCTCTTTACTTGTGTGCTCGTCGCTTGGTCATTGACAAATGTTATCCGAATTTGATCCGATTTCGTGTATCGTTCTTTCGTCTTCGAGCAATTGAAAAATTTCTTTCTCCTGTTGATTGCTGTTTCATTAAGGAAATGCAGTTTCTGTCGAGTAACAATTTTGAGTCGGTAGTTGTGAGCATTTCTTGACTGAAATGCTAACTCTTGAGTCGCTTATCAGCGTGCATTAAACAAGTGGCGAGCAGCACGAGCACATATCCGCGAGCTAACAACAACGCGAGGATTGGTCCAGCTTGATAAGGGTTCCCCTGATAAAGTCGAGAAAATTTCGAGCAGCTTTGGCAACGAGACGGCGGCGGAAGAAAACTGGCAAGTGACGGCAAGAAAAAGAGAATGCTTCCAGCTTCCAGGAAGGTAGATCGATGGCGATTTTTCACTCACTTAGCCCGGCGCGCATCAATATGCATTAAGCTGATCGGTTCTCCCTATCGGTTTCTTCTCTGCGAGAGGAACAGAGACCGGAAACCTGGATGAGCAGAGAGACCCGGCCTGTGGAAAGAGGCTGGTCGCGGTAGTATTGGAGAGACGAGAGTAGAGAGAGAAGAGAAAGAGAGTCCTCTCCCTGTTCGTGCTCTTTGCTTCGACGAAACAGGAAGGGAATAAGAAACAACCGCTGTGTGGGAAGCTGTTAAGATATTCTTCGAAAATAAGGATACTGTATCGAGGTAATTCTCGGTAGGTAGAATAACCGTAAGGGAATCGAGCCGAAGTCTCAAGTACGACTAAGATTCCGCGGCTCCACGACACTCCTGGGTACATTTTGGTATCTGTCTATATAGGCTCTTCTGTAGTCACAGCGCTGGATATGCTCGCCACTTTTCGTACATGCAGACGGCGGGGCCAATCAGCGTCCACTTGTGTCAGGACTTACGAAATGTCGTGAGTTTTCTCGCTGGAACAATGCGATTCCCTCGCCCGGAACGCCGCGCACCGTGATATTTCAGAAATCTAATGGGACGAAACTACCGTGTCCAGAAATATTCATTCTCGATGGCTTCGCTAAGAAAGAAGATGTTATATTCCGTTCAATTCTGATACTAACCAGTCTGCTAATTTTTAAACCATGGCATCCAACAAATATTCATTTTCGATGGCTCTATTGATTCTTATACCGAGACGTATCGTTACGTACCATTTTAGGTTGGTAACAATTACTTTGCGGGTTTTTATATGTACACTACTGTGCAAAAGAAAGAAGCACTCAGTTTAATTATAAGATATAATGACAAACAATATCTTTATGTAGAAATTGTTTATTGCATTTAAAGTATTAGATAATCATCAACAACACATATTCTCAGAACCATTCAATTAAACAGCGGAATCCTTTTTCAAAACTTACTGTGTTCTTATTTGATTTTTTACGCTTTTCTATTAAATATAGTCGGTTGCTTCTTTCTTTTGCACGGTAGTGTATATGCGAGATACGGGACATGTAGATATGTGTTTTTTATTTCACTAATGCAGTTTTCAATTCATTACGATTATTCAAGAGAGAAAGAAATGTTTGGTCGGTTCTTGTTACCTGTAATCGATATACAGGACATTCGTATCTTGCAGAAATATCTGCAGTCCAATTGTAAATCAATTGACACATCATTATTTGGTCACGTACGGGTTTAATAATACAATCTGACCTCTTTTTACACCGTTCTGCTAAAAACTCGGGGCCAATTTCAGGCAACCAACTACATGTTGCCATTTGTAATACAGTGTTTCGGTTATTAGCTTGTTACAGACACGCTGGCCGAATTCGTTTGGCTTCCTAACAACTTGCTTATAATAATAAATGTTTAATGTCCTCGGCGCTACGGTTCGATCAATTACTACTGAGAAATAATGTTCGTTATACATCATTCCAAAATTCATTTATTAATATATCTATTTCGACAAAATTTTCTAACGATTACTAATATCAAGTTTGAATTTAAACTTTTATGATTTTAATCCAATAAGCCAGAGGCTGCAAGACACGACGTCACATATTCAAGAACGTCTCACAAGACAGACAGAAATCGATCGTTTTCCGGTAAAAATAGTAAATGATTGAATTTTCATCCTGAGGCGTATGCGAGGGTTACAAATTGTAACTGTTCTAATTCGAGGGTGTCATTCGAAGACAGATAGCTTCGCGAAAGTCGTTGTCACCTCCGAAAAATGGCGCGGGGGTGCCAAATGTTTGTTTCTGTGTAGCCCGGTGCCAAAAAACGCACGAAATGGTTTGCCGAAGCGATTCGAGAACCGATTCCGCTGATACATAATGGATCGACAGGGGTTAACTTAGCATAAGTTTTCCATTAGCAGGCTGAATAGATCGAGATATCGATAATATCCAATATAGATTCCAGTCGTATTTCGCGAGTGAAGCGTGTGTTTTAGGCGCGTTTCTCCTCCTCCGCGGACTCCCCGCATATTCGCTGGTGTATCGTCGTTAGTATATTCCGCAAAATTTTTTGGTGATTCGGCTAATTGGGCGGATTTACGATGGGTAACCGAGCCATCTTTGGCTCTGAAATGCTTGGCGCTTTCCTTTGTCCCTCTTAACAATCGGAAACCCCTCGGAATTTCTAAATTTCGCATGAAAGAACGGGCCGAGGTACCAAATATCAGCCGAACTTCGAAATCGATCGACGAAATCTTTAATTTAACCCCTACCGCGCGCTTCGCCGGCAAAAACGTTTTAATAATCGATTGCCGTTGGCTCGATCGTTAATTCCGATAGTTTTTCGGCTTCCGAGCTGCGCCCATTTATAAAAATTATCGTGCTCATGCGCGAATTTAATTGCACCCTAGAATCGTATTAGACGGGCAGTCTCGTGTAGACGGATGAAAAATTGATTTTCTTTTTATCGTTTAACAAGTACAGAACCTTAAGAATACTTTATCGAAATTGTATCCTTAAACTCGTCGAAATGACAAGGTTATGGATAGACTGCGGATTTTATGCATTTATCATAAAAGTTTGTTGAAAGAGAGGAACAAATTTTGATTCCGCTCCTGTACCTTGTAATCGGTATAGAACATTTTTGATATATATACTTGGCGCAGGTAAAATATCAAAAACTACATAGCCAACAATCGTAAAAGAAAAATATAACGTAAAACGAACCATCAGTTTGAGAAAAATTCATGAAAATTCATAGCTGCCCTCTTAATTGCACTTCAGAATTGAATCCTGTTGAATTTCGTACTGGATCGTTTTATATTTTGTATGAACGAGATTGAATAATCTCATACATATAGTTCGAGTAAATCGCCGCGGGTAAACGATCGTCGCAAGCGATCCGTTTACTTTTTAATCAGCCAAACAGACTTACTCGTACTTATCGGCTTCAATATTCCTACGAGCGAAACCAAAAAATAATTAGCCGCGCAAACACCGCGTTATATATACGGTGATTTCCCGCTCGAGCGATCAGCCGTTCCTGTTTCTGTACTGGCGCGTGTGTACGCACTCTCGTCCATTTATTTTAGGGGTATAACCAGAATGGAGGGTGTAATACCCCACCAGCTATGGGGTCCCATATGCTACGCGTACGGGAACGTGTATCACCGCTGAGTATGTTTTGATTTCCCTAATAGTCACGTTAGAAAAATAGTGCGTACGAAACCAATCGAGCCGAAAAACGATGACAAATGCGATTTCGTTCGACTTGGTAGCTACGAGCAGCCCAGATCCGATTAATCGATCCTAACCTCGGGTGAAATCTCTATTTATGCATGAATAAAATTACCCCGCACTCTTTGGACATTTTTAAATTCAATTACGAAATTGATACATCTACTAGATTTGTTATAAAAAATTCCTAAAAGTTCACTACACCTACTACGATCAATAATATTACAGATTATAATATACAGATCAATCGATCCTAACCTCGGGTGAAATCTCTATTTTTGCATGAAAAAATTACCCCGTACTCTTTGGACATTTCTAAATTCAATTACGAAATTGATACATCAACTAGATTTGTTTTAAAACATTCCTAAAAGTTCACTACACCTACTACGACCAGAATATTACAGATTATAATATACAGATTAATCTATCCTAACCTTGGGTGAAATCTCTATTTTTGCATGAAAAAAATTACTCCGCACTCTTTGGACATTTTTAAATTCAATTACGAAATTGATACATCTACTAGATTTGTTTTAAAAAATTCCTAAAAGTTCACTACACCTACTACGACCAGAATATTACAGATTATAATATACAGATTAATCGATCCTAACCTCGGGTGAAATCTCTATTTTTGCATGAAAAAAATTACTCCGCACTCTTTGGACATTTTTAAATTCAATTACGAAATTGATACATCTACTAGATTTGTTATAAAAAATTCCCAAAACTTCATTGTACCTACTACGACCAATAATACTACGAAATTGTATGAATTTATTATATCTTGAGATAAGATTCTGCAGCCAAGAAATGTAATTATATTCTCTGGAAATGTACAAATTCAAGCAGACAGTTTAAAATTACTATCTCATTAGACGATAGTAAAAATGTTAGGCTAGATTGGATTAATTATAATATCAAATAAAATCACTATTCTGGAATAGAAAAAATATCTTCGTATTCTCTAGAGATTCGTATATTTATTCGGATAGTTTTAAGCGGGTATGTTCATTAATTTCGTTGTAGAAACTTCCGAAATCAGTATAGTGCTTCGCGAATCAGCGGGTCCCCCAAAAATTAGGGGCACCGTCGATAGGTGGAAGTCGAAGAAAGCAAAGGGGCGTAGCCAGCTAAGGATAGTGGGTGAGAGAGATTTCCCACCGGATCGTTTGATTCGACCAATGAATGGCAAGCCCATTTCAGTATGCACCGTGTACGCCGTTTGCTTAATAAGTTTCCCTTATCGATGTGTGTCATCTACGACCAGCCAGTGGAGACCCGTCATTATCGTCCCTATCTTGGTTAACAGTTTTCATCATTTTCATTCAGAGCGTCGCGTCGCTGCGTAGCACACGCGGTGCTTACTTGCTAGCTACATAGAACACACACTTTCACCTGATTAGCTTTCAACGGTACATCAAAATCGATGTAGACTACCACTTAACAAAATGATCCATAAACGATGCATAAAATTCACAGTCACACTCGAGTAAAAAATTGTTTAACCCTCCGAGTGTTGTGCCAGAGTCATGTTTGATCGGGAACATCCAAATTGTCATTTAAGTACTACATTTGTGGCAATTAATCTAACTGAATAACTGTTTCATTGAGCATATCGGAAAGATTAGTGTGTCTACACGAGATATCGTCAAAAGTAAATTTTAAGAAATTATTAATTAGAGTCGTGAACGGTCCTACGCATTGCCAATTATTTAAGTATTCAATTTGTGGCAATTAAACCAACTGAATAGCTATTTCAGTGAGGATATCGAAAAGACTAATGTGTCTACACGAGATATCATCAAAAGTAAATTTTTATTGCCAATTATATAGCTATAAAAATCGTCCGTTATCCGAAAGTTAATATCAACGGCAAATATTTTATTAATACAGACTGCGGATCTTTATGCGAAATGAAAAATTTTCGCATTGATAGCAAGACACAGTAGCCAAATAAAAATTGTATTCTTCTTTTAATTATCCTATTAAGTTGAAAGTAATACATCGGTGTCCTTAAATATTTTTAACATGTCCACTGCTATAAATTGTACGTACCCTTTCTCGTCGTAAATGCATAAAATCCGCAGTCTACTGTCTATTCTCCTTTTCGAAACATAGAATAGAAATGCGTTATTTCTAACCTTTCGGCCATAAAAAATTTACTAAATATTGTCATACTAAATTTGTTTATCAAATAATTGAATCGTTTAATAAATAGTATTTCCTGGCACATTGGATATTCATTTAACCCGTATGGACTTAAAATAAAAAATACGAGCACGGTCACTATGCATTTTATATTCGATGGGAGACGCAAGTGTTTAAATGCTTATGGTACAGCAAGTCGTTTGATTTAACGCGGCTAAAAGAGACTTTAGGTGGGGGGGGGGGGGGGTGAGGCCGCGTTATGCGAAAACGCCGTGAAATTGCCGATGAAATATGTATAGGGAAAAGTTTGAAGCGGACCCCTCGTCTCTGGTGTTATTGTGGTTTTCAATGGCGCTGTCTGTCATCCACGTAAATACCGACTCACGATATTCCCTTCATCGAGTCGAAACGCGTAACAATCAATCGTTACCTTAATTGATTGCGATTGGTGAAGGATGCTCGAGCGATTTGGCCGATGTCACAATGACACACGGATTGTCAATCAGTCGCGCTTGTGGCGTTAATGCATGCAAATTTGGCCGAATCGTGCCACGTTGTCTCGCGCGGTTGCCGCAAGTCTCCATCAGTATGGATTCGATATCAAAGGCGGTCAGAGTATTTGTGGTTCGCTATCCATCGGAGCGCAAATTTTACACTGGTTTTTTTCGCGTTCAATCCGCGCGAACTCCACGGGAAAATATTTGCCGCGATTCTGATTCGCGAACCAGCGCTCCTTGTGTTTAAATTTCGTTTTAGTCGACGTTAGTTCCACTGCCTTCCTTGCAATACATTTGAAAATGATCAAGTACAAAGTTACTTTCTACCTGGACATTTTTAGCGTTGCAATTGAATTGGTAAAAGTGCTTCTTTTTGGAATCGTCGAAATTCATCTCGATGTCGACCAGCTTGCGGGTAATACAAATTATAGAGTTTTGTATAAGAAGATTAAAGATGACGTTGAAAATTTACTTGAAATTTTATGCATTTATTTATGTGAGAATTGAATCGGTAGAACACGAAACTGTGATGACTAGACTGCGGATCTTTATGCAAAATAAAAAATGTTTGCATTGATTTCAAGATGCAGGAGTGAAATAAAAATTTCAATGTTCTTTTAATTATCTGATTGAGCTGAAACCAATACGTTGATGTCTTCAAATCTTTTTAATATGTTCAGTGCTTTAAATTGTGCTTGCCCATTTTTGTCACAAATGCATAAAATCCGCAGAATTCAAGTGATGACATCAGATAAATTTGGGAGCACCGTTATAAAATTTTCTGCTTTCGACGATTATGAAAAAGAGAAGTAAACGTTTGTTACGTTTCTGTTTTCTACAATTGACTTAGAACATTCTTATCTTGCACAGAAATCCGTAATCCATCATCTATCGCTAAACTTCGGATTTTTATGCATTTGTGAAGAAATTGGCTGGGTGAAATATAAATGAAATACTTGAATGTAATAAATTCATTACGGGATGAAATCAATTTTTGTTTACTCCTGCTTCCCACACTCAATGCCGAACATTTTTATTTTGCAAAAGATTCGCAGTCTATCTGTGACAAAAATGTTTTAATCGGTCCACTAATCAGGGAAACGATTGAGCCTGAATGATTTCCGTCAAAGGAAATCATGATAAAATACAACCAGTCAACTGTACGTTTTATTTGTCCATAGTACAAGTGGATCGTTAAAGGGACATATTCCGAAACATTTCAGCGGAACGGCGTCGCAGCGAATTTCCGGCGACTGTAAGAGCCGAAATCGTTTCCGCGAGGTTTCATGGCGTTCATCGCGGTATTAATCGTGCAGTTCGGCGTTTTCCCATGAAAAATTCGGGCATGTCGTCCCTTCGAGGAGGCCATACGTCCAGGGAAACGAAACGATCGTCGTCGCGCGCCGGCCGAAATGGAATCCGTCAAATTGACGGAGGGTAGGCGCAGCGGATAGGCTAGGCGCGCCGCGTCGCTGCGTCGAGGGTCGCGTTTAGGTTCGTCGGTAGCGACGGAGGACACGCGGGGTCTCGCAAACGGAGGGCATGCGAGGGCTATGATCGATGTCCCGAAATTAAGGGCCTGCCCACCGAGCAAAATAAAGTTAGCCAATCGGGCCGACGACGAATTGCCCGTTCTCTCGCTCGGCCTTTATCGGTTCCCGGCTTGCGTATCGTCCTGCAACGACCCGATGCCCGATTTTTTCACCGGCCGATCCCTGTTTTCCAGGGGGTGGTCGTGCCGATTGCAATTCGAGAAAGAGTGATGCGGGGATGGAGAGAGAAAGAGAGAGAGGGAGAGAGTGTGAGGGAGCGAGAGAGGACGGTGAATCGCGGAACAGGCCGCGGACGAGGGAGAGGATTTTCGTAATTATGGAACGGCGTTTGTCCCCGGGGATTCGTCAGTCGACGGAAGAGCCCCTGGCGCTCTACGGCCACGACAATGCCATTTTAATTATGCATGTTAATTGGTTTCCGAGTCCAGCGTAATACCGCCTTCTCTAGGACTATTCTCGCCGCGCATCTCCTCGTCACGTCGCTCGCTGATCGATGTGACACGCCGATCGATCGATCGCCGCGGATTAAACCGTTCCGATGTGGTTGTGCATGTACCGTGTCCATCCTGCGAAGGATACCGAAAAATGTCCGCGATATTTCGAGCTGTTTTCGGTGTCCGATAACCCGTTGACTTTGCGAATTAAACGCATCTTTGTAGAAAATTATCAAAAATCATTTTTCACAATTTATTCTGCGAAAGTGACATGACGCAGAGCTAAAACATTTGTTGCAGCGTGTTCGGACATGATTCAATATTGTAGACAAATTTTTGGTCTGTGATAAGTTGAATGGTTCTCATTATATGCGGCGCTGACTGTGACGTGGTACGACGAACGACTAGAAGTAACTTGATTCGAAGTCACGCGCAAAACAGACCGTTTTTAAACATTTATAATAGGACAACCAAAGATGTACAGTTCATTATCGGTAGACCGCGGATCTTTATGCAAAATAAAAACTTTCTACCTAAATTGTAACAAGCTGAGGTGAAATAATATCTAATTTCTTGTTGAATAGGTTTCACAGGTTGTAAATAATATATGTGGTAGTATATTTAAATTATTCAAATTCTAAAACAGTCAGAAATTAGACCTACCCGTTTTTATCATAAACGGATAAAATCCGCAGTCTAATTCTCAGAATTTGCATTGCAGGACGATCATAACGAATTGTTTACGTTTTCTTTAGTATAAAAGGCAAGAGATCTCTGATTGTTCTCGTCGGTCCACGGACTGTTCCCTTGAACGTTCAGCAAGGGAAAGTGATAGGTTGTAAAAAGTGGCCATGTTTAGGCAGAAAATCCTGCATCGCTTTTGTTCTTTTTCTAGGTGGATATACAACAATTGATGGTGGTTGCGCTGAACTTTCTGCACAGTTGAGTGAGCATGTCACAATCGACCAGGGCTGTCTCAATCAAAGTGGCATTGATACCCTTCGCTCATTCTCCCGATCGGGCCCTCTGCTGCTCTGCACTGCGGTTTTGTTCGAGACCGAAAATCTATTAACCCGACGAGATCTGTATATATACGCGTATATTCCAACAAACAACATACACACGCCCCCGCGTCACTCTCATATGGGTCGCAGGCTAATTTTAATGGCCTGGTAGGCAAAAAGCGTTACGAAACTTTCAGCCCCGAGTGGCCAATTTTATGCAAAAAAAAGACAGATAATGGTTACAAATACACGCTGTTAATTTCCATTAAATGACAAGCGAACGTGCTGTTTCGTTCGATTCGAAATTAAAGTTTATCAGAACTCCAGATCAGTGAAAAGTGCAATTGAAAATGGCGGCGATATATTTTCGGGGACCTGAGGATAAAAAGATAATGTAGAAAACGGTTACAAAAATACCTTGTTAATTTTGATTTGATAATAAGCAACCCTGTGCAGTTTTGTTTTAATCGATTAAAATGTAGGTTTATCAGAAATGAAAATCTCGTGAAAGGTACAGTTGGAAAATTTTAACAATACATTTTCAGAAACCTGAAGGCAAGAAACAATGTTTAATTTTCATTAAGTGACAAGTAAGCCCTGAGCGACGATTTCAATTCGACTTGAAAAGAAAGTACATCAAAAATCGAATTTTTGAGAAAAATATAACTAAATGAGGGTTGTAAAAATATCCTCTGATTTTCAATGAATAAAAATCAATTCGTGTACAGCGCTGTTTGATTTGAGCCGAAATTGAAATTGCTCAGAAATCGAGATCTTGTAAACAGTATTAGAAATGACGACGATACGTTTCCAGGAATCTAAGGATGTCGGGTTTTAATGTGTCGACGAGGGTTCGCAGTAAATATTATTAGTGCAAATGCGTGATAAACGTAATCCGCATGCTAACTCAATCCTCTAATCCTATGGATCGTTCATTTACTCCACGTCCGGCACGATCTACCGCAAACCAACCTGAGAGACGTAGTCTAGGGTGGCGCTCGATGTGACACGCGACCGCAACGTAGCTGCATTTACATTATGTCACGGTTTATACGATGTTACTTGGGTGCGTGCGTGCCATGTGCCGAACCAGCATTTTCGAGATTAATTTTTCTAATGCTCCGTTAAACGAGTTTCGCCTCCGGCTACGCTTATCCATCGCACGAATAACATGCTAACCTAACCAGCCTGTCTAGAGCCATCATCGATATCCTCGCAACACACTAAACATTTATCTCTTCACCGAAAATAACTCGTTTTCCAAACATCGAGGATTTCAACCCTCGCACGCACTTCAGAAACAAAATAGACTGGAATTCATGTATTTTTATTTTGTAAACCATTTAATTATCCAAATTATTTGGACTCCAAGATTAAACAGGATCTCAACCTCCCGACGATTTGAATCGAATAAAAATGATTTGCATTTTTGTTAAAAGTCATTTCTTTTTGAAGAAGTCAGGGCAAAATCTAAACTCTAGATTGTATTCGGACAGATAGGTCGGAACGAACAATATTGAAATTCCTGTTGAAGATAAATTGTTCCAAGAACATACGCGAAAGACATATTCATAAAACATATGATTTAATAAAAGTCATGGATGAAGATCACTGGTAAAAGTTATTTCCTTTTGAACCATTGTCTAGAAACTTGAATTGTTTCGTCTAAATAAAAATGATTAGCGTTGCAAGTTCCGTGTCTGAAGTAAACCATAGCTCGTTTCATTCGAAGCGCAAGCCATCCCCATAACCGAATAAAGCGACTGGCAGCAGGTTCCTCAAACAACGACAACCATTTCCGTGTAAGCCGTAAACAACGGCCACGTCGTAGCACGCCGGCGCTTAAATCCTCGGGGTGCTGATACGAAAAGACTGCTAGGCGCAGAAAAATAGTTATGTGCAAGCCTACTAGGCTTTACCCGTCTCGAGCGTGTAACACATATCTTCCAGAGAGGGGGCCGAGGATGAAAGCTCTGCGACACCGTTGTATTGAAAACCGGGAGTTGAGCACCTCTGAGCGCAAGATGTCCTCCTGAAGACTATCTCGGCCTGTGTCCCGCGGGAAACCTCTTCCTTCCTACCGTTCCTATCTCAGGACACTCTATAGTCTATTCAGATACCAGGCTCACCCTGCTACTCCTATGTTACCTTGTGTATATGTGTGTTAGAGAGAGCAAGAGAGACACGATAGCAGAGAGGAGGAGAGATTAGAGAGGAATAGAGAAGGAGAGGGATGGCGAAACAGCAAGAGAGAGAGAGAGAGAGAGAAAGAGTGTGCTTGTATTTCCAAGGACAAGCAGTAGAAGGTGGTGGAGGTATAAGTACGCCTGAGTATTCGAGTGCTCTTCTACCTTGCAGCCTCGCCACACCTCGTAGGAAACGTATTTTGCAAGCCTAAATATCCCGGGTTTCTAGTCGCGACACGGTCTGCGACGCTATCTCGCAGGTGGGTACCTTCAAGAACGAGTTATCTGGACCCTTATTTCGCAGATCGTTGCGACAGATGATAGGAACGGTAGTAAACTGATATCATAGACGCCCCCGTCTCTAGGAGATCAGATCGAGCTGCTATTTTCTGCCCGATATTCGACGGAAGACACTCTTGCGTTTTTCCCGAACGGTAGACTGTTCGTTCCTGGGAGAACCGCGATTTTTACAGCCCATTTATCAATCATTTCAGCCGATTACCAATTGGTTATGCAAATTCGATCTAACTACGAGCGAAAGGAATCACTTATTTGATCTTCGATGTGAGTCACATTTGTGTATTCATTATCCCTATGCACCTTATTTTTCGTTCAATTCTAGATATTTTATTTTACACTTGATTGTCCTATTATTTATAACGCGTTTGGTAGAGTCGTTCGTATTATAAAACTTTTGTTAGGTTTTGTTAGGTCCAAGAAGGTCGAAGAAACAACTACTGTGGTCAATGTTAATTCTACAGTTCCAGAATAACGAATATTGTCTTTAATGAAAACTTGTTTCACATTATTTAACCCCTTGCCTTACAATATCGTGTCTTATTCGTGATGAAGATTCTGAACAGATTCCGATAAAACTGTATGTTAATTAATTTCCTTTAAATCGAATGAAAATTCTATTTTGGTTTTGTTAATGTACAGCTATTGGAGAACGTACACGCATGGAATAGATATAAACTTTCTCCTTTTTTAGGAAATTATGATCCACAAAACAGTTATAATCACTGAAGCCGTAAAATAAATCGTAGGGCAAGGGGTTAAGAGTACCTATCTTGTTCACTGACTTAAATATTATTGATTACATCCCCTAAGATGGCTTATTACGTTCTATCAACGATGCTGTCTTATTTTATAGAAATTTAGAGTTTAGAATTTACGGACTATACTAATGCGATCATAGTTCGAGTATAATAATGTAAGATAGTGAAAAATGGCCACTCACCGGTCGATGATTACAGGGTCGCTCGGTGTTTCGTTTCGGTTTCCGCAGCTCTTCTTGTCGCAACACCGACTGCAAGGCAACAACACCGTCAGACATTGCTATGCATAATTTTCGAACAGCTTTTTCGGGGGCGACACAATTTTTTTCCGGGGTCTAAATTCGAGTATCGGATCCAGAGGGGTCAGAACTTTCGTCTAAAAACTAACCCGGAGCCCATGAGACCTCGAAGTTCGGGGGTGGATAGCAGTCGGGCCGAAGTCCCATGGGTCAATGAGTCAGCCACCCCCGGAGAATGACTACATCCTCGTGTGTTTCGTTACGTTTGGGGTTTGCTGGTGCCGAGGGTGGTTGCTTGCATAGAGAACAGATCTTCTCCGCGCGTTTCGAACAATATATGTATATGTAAAATGTGTTTGCACGGAGTGGTCCACCGAAAGGTAGCTAACTGAACGCGACCTTCATTGGCGGTGATGTTAAACATATTTTACTTATCTCCCTCAACATGGAAAGAATAAAATCTTTGAATGAGAAAATTCCTCATCTACGAAGGGGTCGTAGAATACTTACACTAAATCACTAAACAAAACATATTATTTAAAAATTATTGAGACTCACCTGCACATCACCTCGTGCGTCAGCAGGACTCTGCACATTTCGGGATTCTTGTCCTGGCCCTCGTACATGATGGCCTAAAACATTAAAAGAAAACAATTGCGAAATTACAAAGAAGATATTTCAAGTAGAGAAAGAAGACGATTTAGGGACTAATGGGGAATCTATTGAAGCACCATAGAGATTACAGATGCAGGTCGCCGAGCCCCCCGTCGACTGCTAAGTCATGGTCGGCCTACATAAATCCGTTAAGCTTCCTCCACGACCTTCTGATTGATTTTTATTTAATGACAACGCGTCGTTGCCCTCTGTGCTCGTGCTGTTCCCGTGCGGGGAAACAAGACGCGCATTAGCCGCGGAATAATAAAGCGCGGGAGGGCGATCTTCCTTTGATCTTGCCGTTCAAAATCCTTGGAAGCGTGCGAAATTTACATCGCGCACGCGAGCTCATCCTTTTGGATACGAATTCGCCGATTCGATTCCGAACTTCCGTCCCGTCCACGAAGTAAACGTCATTTTAATTACTGCGACGTCCCGACAATTCTACACGCGATTCGCAAAACACAAGAAAGCATTTATTGGACCCAAAATTATTTTATTCTACTTCCATCAGGACTCAGTTGTATTGGGAAAGGAAGAAAATAATTTCGGTATTTTAAGGTGAAATAAAACCGAATATCTTTATTCAAGCGACGAGCTTTAATCAAGAAAATATTTTCTTACTTATTCTATTTGGCAAAAGATCGTCGAATAAAAAAATAAATTCATTAAAGTTCGTTGTTTGATTAAAAGAATTCGGCTCTATTTCACCTTAAAATACTGAAATTACTTCCTTGCCAACCCAATATATGTAAATTCAAATTATACGTTCATTCGTGAAAAATTAGAAAAATAACTGATTTCTATATTACCAATAATTAATGGTATTTTTACTTTAATCGAACTAGGAAATGATTTTTAGTGGACGAAAGAAATTTTTTACTTGTTCAGCTTTCTCATACGATTAAATAGATTCGTCGAATGCACGAATACATTTGTATTAATAAAAATTGACCATCTTGATCTTTCATTTTGATCGATAAATGTATCACGGAAGATATTTTCCAGTGGTTAATTTAACTAATAACGAAATGCAGCTAATCCTGTATCTTATGGACTGCGGATCATTATGCAAAATAAAAATTGTGTGCATCGATTTCAAGAAATAGAAACAAAATTCAATGTTATTTCTTTCCTTAATGATTTTAATAGAGGAGAAATCATATAAAATTTTCCAACAATTTTGAATTTCATCTACTCAATTTTGTAATGCATAAAGCAAGTACATGTTTTCAGCTTCCGTGGTAATCGGGACGAACTCGCGTTTAATACTTTGTCCAGGGGATGCTATTTGAAAAATAGCCTACGCAACAGCGATTTGCATAACGAAAAGAAAAGAAAAGCCGTTCGTTCAGGCAGCCGCACTCGTTTCCGCGTGTCGTCCACGTTAATCGTATCAGTTTCGTAATTTACGTCGAAATTCCATTAATTCTTGTTCGCGCGTAACGACCGAAATTGCCAGAGTTTGCGAAGAAGCGATAAAATGTAAATACCCTGAAATACAGTGTCCCAGGGAATTCGTCGGGTTGACGTCGATGCGTGCTCGGTAGGCGAGGTCGACGGAGGCAACGGTAACGATATGAAATACATTTCGCCTCGGCAGTTAGGTGTGCAACTTCTCGGATGGCATCAAATATTTATACGGACAAAATAAACGAATTGCAACGTAAACGAACCATGACGATCGTCGTATACGTGACGCCAGGTAAATCAGAAAACGGATCCTCCGGCGAGGAGAAATGTCGGATAGAGGATATACAGGCTGTTGGAGTGTATGTGTCTGTTTAAAGAGGTGCATGTTTTATGGGACGGTTCTAGAGACCGTTCTGAGACGAAAATGAAGATTGACAATTTTATTATTGCGGTTTTTCGGATTATTGAGAGGTTAAATTAGTGAAACGGTGAACAGTCGATTGAATTGCAATTCTAACATATTATAAGCTATTGATTATCATTAGACTGCTGATTTTATGCATTTAGAACAAAAATGAATAGATGCAGTTTACAGCAGCGAGCTATAAACTTGTTTCAGCTGTTTGAAATCATTAACGAAAGAATGACATTTCTAGTTACCTCCTATGCTGTGCAATTTATGCAGATAATTTTTATTTTGTATAAAGATCCGCAGTTTAATTATCATAATCGTTGTTACTCAGATCAACAAACAAATTCTCGAACTTTTAACGATTAACAATCTTGTTCATTCGTAAATGACGTACTACACGATAGACAGAGACATAGAATTACTTCGTAAAATTTACGAATGATTTTAGTCGTTAATATTGAGTGTACAAATTAATTCACACCATAATCGTCATTCATGATTTTGGTCTTATATCGATTAGCAGAATCACGCCTTAAAATGTAGAGTTGAACAGGAAAGAGGAAAACTGTACGTTCTCGGTAAAAGGAAAGGGAAAGGACGCATAAAATGTTACGTGCCCTTTGACTATTACTGCTTTTAATAGTCAGCCGACATGCGATCTTATTTGTACCGAGAATAATTAACATAAGTGTCCGGCTTGTACACATTAACCCTAATTCGGGGACGAAGATGGCGGCCATGGAATGAGCGTGTTGTTTTCTTACAGCTACGATTTTCAAAATATTTCATTTCTCAAAACTTATTGTCAATATCGAAAATTACTTGATTAGCTTAATCTTATCTTCCTCGCACCGCAATCAAACTTCGAATAAATGGAATCAATATTCTTCCAAGTATATTTTCAGAAGACACTATCATTGTTGTAAGGTAAGAAAAACTTGATTTTCAACCCTTCCCACGAGAGAGCCGCCCCCTCAATTTATCGCACTTCCTGTTGTGGATTTCAAAGAAACTAATAAACTAGTTCAAGCTGACAGACCGGCATTGTTTGTTTAATCTTGGGATAGCTGTCTATAATGATCGCTTCTTTATATTCATAACAACCGGACGGTCAATACGAAGCTCGTGATACGGCATGCGATAGTGTTTGCTCGGCAGCCATTACCACCGGTCCGACACGTGTTGATTTTGCGTAGCTGTCGCACTTACGAGCAATTTCGAGCAATTACTTTTTACCACGTCGTTCATTCTCGCGAAACGCTAACTCCTTGTTTGTCTTCATTGGTATTAGGGTCGACGATGCTGCTTATCGATGACGTACGTGTACGTAAACGTACACAGAGATCGATCGGTTGGTCGCCTTCATCCGACGTCAGCTGTACACTATCTTGGATCTCGTTGAAGCCATAAACGATTGTACACTTGTCAACATTGATGCTTAACCTCCTCTACCGACCGGCTCGCGAACATTTAATTCCTGCTTCGTGAAACGCCTAATTGCCATGCGCGTGACCGTCGCGTCTCTTTCGATATACTCACTATTTTTTCTATCCAGTTTCGTTTCGACCAATTGCAAAAATAGTTCCCATCCATTTTGGAATACAGTTTGATTTGAATGCGTTCTACCATGTTGCACCATCGTAAATTATTATGCAAAGATGATTTTCCAGCAAGAAGCAATGAAAACTATTGCGTTGGAACGAAAGTTCGTAGCTTTTGTAAATTAAACTTGGAAGCTAAAATTCAGATGTTTGTTCATAGATTTATTCAATAACATATTTTCCACTCTGTTCTATTACTTTTTGCCATTTTCGAGGTAACTTCT
The DNA here is from genome assembly GCA_028455805.1 of Lasioglossum figueresi. Classification (NCBI taxonomy): domain Eukaryota; kingdom Metazoa; phylum Arthropoda; class Insecta; order Hymenoptera; family Halictidae; genus Lasioglossum; species Lasioglossum figueresi. The sequence continues at coordinate 9,459,618 of CM052202.1, forward strand.
CGTGTTATTGAATAAACATACGAATAAATACCTTAATTTTATCTTTGATTCTTAATTTGAAAAAGGTACGAACTTTCTTTCCAACCCAATACTTTGGAAGATTTCGTTCGATTCATACAAATTTCGACAAATAATTCGTTCTTGACCATACTGTAAAGATGATAATACTTCTTCCTCAAATTTGTATTATTGTACATAAGTATTTTGTTAAAGCTGATGCTTCGCAAGAGCAATCATTTTTGGATCAATGCAACCGCAAAGAAGCTAGAATTTTCGTATTTAGTTTCAGAGAGTTCAGCTTCGAAGACACCAAAACTATACTGTAACTGGAGAATGAGTCCAGAGGGAAGCATAGTGAAGAATAATCAGAATTTATGGTTGGCCAACGTGGCTGCCATGCCGTGTCACGCGTGTTCTTCGTTGAATGTCTTCAGTAGAATTGGTTCTAGTAACCAGACCAGGGGAATGTCGGCAGTGCGGACGTCTCTGAGGATATATCCAGTTGCAAACCCCTAGGGGCCCTTCCTGTGGCGCCCTTCGGTCCCAGTAGATTCGTTTAGGCCCCCCACTACCTCCCAATTCCCACGGGAATTACTTACGAAGGACTAATAGCGATAATTCTCTCCTTAAATCGATAATTTCCTATCTACCAAAAATTAACCACCTTGCACTCTGCACATTACTTTGTAGCAAGCTTCAGCCAGCCAACCAGAAGAATCTATCAACAGTTCTGAAAAGTTTGTGTAAACAAATTCAATCTTACCAGTTGTACGAGGTAAACGGTGTCAGTTACTTTTTCTTCATTAGCTTCAGTGTTAATCTTTTTCTACTTCAACACAGAAATGGGGCAGCTCCAATCGCTAAGCTGTATTTTTTTTAAGTTCGGTGCACCAGTTTATTAGTTGATCGTTTTATAGCACGCTTAAAACATTGTTCAATTTTAAAATGTTTGCTCAAATTGCGAAAAGACTGTAGGCTCTGTTAGGCACAAGAATGCACTCTCATTTCTGTTGTATGTGTAGTCTATAAAGTGTAATACGTCCTTTCATAAAAGCTAGAATAAAAGGAATATTTATTTCGCCGACGAAAATGTTCTTCTCAATGGCGACGAAATAGAAGTATCATTCATATCGACTAATGTGCACTAACAACTGCTCCACAGAAGCAACTAAAAAATGTTGGTCCTCGTTGTTGCGTATCTTTATTGTATTGAATTCTAACGAAACAAGGTAAAAGGTGTCTGTTACTTTTCGCTCTCAGTAGCTTTAGCGTCAACGACTATCTTTTTCTACTTGGACAGAAAAATGGGGCAGCTCCAATCACTAAACTGCATTTATTAAGTTGAGTGTACCAGTCTATTAGTTGACCGTTTTACAGCACGTTTGAAACATTGTTCAATTTCTAAAGGTTTGCTCAAATTGTCAAGATGACTTTTTAATTCAGCAATTTTTAAAAAGATTGCATCAATGTTCAAGCATCGAATTATATAAAGGGAATTTTTTAAGCAAATATTCTGCTGGCAAATTTCAATTCGCGAGCTCGGCAGAGTTCGTCGAAACCGAATCAAGTGGACGGTTATAAATCCGCAATAATTTGCTACACCGAGCCGGCTGGTAAGCCCGTGGCGAAGCCTTCCTACCCCTAAGCTGTTCTTCAATTTCTTCGCTTCTGACCAAGATATATGTATAGCCATGTCTGCATCTGTATCTGCTCCTGCGTCGGCGTAGAATCAGAGAGAAACAGGAAGAGAGAAAGAGAACGAGAGAAAGGCACAGGGAGGCGGAGAGAGCCTGGGAGGACTCTCGACGAGAAAGTAGGAGAAAAAATACAGAATGTCGAGAACTGCCGCGGCGTTTACCACTAAAATTTCCAGAAAAATACGAGCGGCTTTCGCGGAAAGGGAGAGGAGAGAGAGAGAGAGGACGCACTGGCCGAATAGCGCTAACAACATACATACGTTGTAAACGTTCGAGAACGAACTTCCGGCCCGCAGGAAGCCCGGAGAAAGATGGGGAGGGCCGGAATGCGCTTTTTCGCAGGATTAAAAATGCTAAATGGTAATTAGTTCCGGGGATAAAAAAGCACTTACAGGATGGGGGCAAGCAGCGAACCGCGCACCGGCGTTATTCTAAATGAATGAACAACAGGAAATTGTACGTAACCCTTTTAAGCTTCAACTTCTATCCGACGCTGGAGATGATCAGTCGGAACTCTTCCTTTTTTTTACTCTCGTTCCGTGGAGGAACGATCGCATCGTACGTATTTGAAAGCTCGGCGTCTGTCTGCGTATCTTTGGGTATGGCAAACGCACCAGAGTCGCTTGGGTCCTCCACAAACATTTTTAGAAAGTTCATTCTCCACGTATCATCAAAATATGCATGATAATAATAGAGTCTACGTTGTATCAGCTAACTGAGCGACAACACTGTTCACACAAGAGAATTTTTAAACAATCAGAATAGATATATTTGCGCCACGATAGTTTATAGATGCTCCATGGATCACAGAAATGAAGTATATGTTCCTGATCAAGAGTCTGGGATCTTCTAATCCTCAAACAGCGCCGAGTCGAATCGATATCATCCCCCGGACGTCGCGTATACGAGCGTAATACTGAAATATGAGTATTTAACCATAGATTAAGGAAATAATAAGTCTGAGATAAGTTAATCCTCGACAGATAAGGAAAGCAAGAGAGTGTGTCAGTCACCCCCATGGCGGTCGACGGTTCTTTCGAGGGGTGAGAGCAACATTGTATGCATGTTGTACAGTGTACGTCAGACATCGGGGGTTGCAGAGACGATACACAGATTCCCAGGGGACTTTTCGAATCGATTCGGGACGGAAATCATTACAGCATATTTGAATGACTATCTTCGAATTTATCTGCGCCCTCGTGCTACACTTTTCTCTTCCTGATCGGTGCCTTCGTGAACTTGTCGCGAACGACGTCGCGATTTTTGCGATTATTGGTCCTCCGAAGTACATTTTCCATAGCTTTATGGTTAGCGAACATTAAATATATTCAAATTAATATTTAGTAATCTTTTGAAAAATATTTCGATCGTTCATTGTCGAGACTCGTATAACGAATTAAAATTATCGTTTCTCAGCTACAGGTTTTACATCGACAGAATCTGTCTTTATAGTTATTATTATCAGTACTACACTTTTTTCTGCCTGATCAATGCCTTCGGGAATTTGTCGCGAACGACGTCACGATGTTTGCGATTATTGGTCCTCCGAAGTACATTTTCCATAGCTTTATGATTAGCGAACATTAAATATATTCAAATTATTATTTAGTAATCTTTTGAAAAATATTTTGATCGTTCATCGTCGAGACTCGTATAACGAATTAAAATTATCGTTTCTCAGCTACAGGTTTTACATCGACAGAATCTGTCTTTATAGTTATTATTATCAGTACTACACTCTTTTCTTCCTGATCAATGCGTTCGCGAATTTATTGCGAACGACGTCACGATTTTTGCGATTATTGGTCCTCCGGAGTACATTTTACATAGCTTTATGATTAGCGAACATTAAATATATTCAAATTATTATTTAGTAATCTTTTGAAAAATATTTTGATCGTTCATCGTCGGGATTCGTATAACGAATTAAAATTATCTTGTTTCAGTTACAGGTTTTAAATCGACAGAATCTGTCTTTATATTTATTATTATCAGTACTACACTTTTTTCTTCCTGATCAATGCCTTCGGGAATTTGTCGCGAACGACGTTGCGATTTTTGCGATTATTGGTCTTCCGAAGTACATTTTCCATAGCTTTATGGTTAGCGACCATTAAATATATTCAAATTAATATTTAGTAATCTTTTGAAAAATATTTTGATCGTTCATCGTCGGGATTCGTATAACGAATTAAAATTATCATGGTTCAGTTTCAGGTTTTAAATCGACAGAATCTGTCTTTGTAGTTATTATTATCAGTACTACACTTTTTTCTTCCTGATCAATGCCTTCGCGAATTTATTGCTAACGACGTCACGATTTTTGCGATTATTGGTCCCCCGAAGTACATTTTCCATAGCTTTATGGTTAGCGAACATTAAATATATTCATATTAATATTTAGTAATCTTTTGAAAAATATTTTGATCGTTCATCGTCGAGATTCGTATAATGAATTAAAATTATTATGTTTCAAGTACAGAAATGAAATTTCCTAAAAACCAACACCGATTTTACATCGAAAGAATCTGCCTTGATATTTATTATCAATTCGGAATATCATGGCAGTAGGTTTACGAGGTAATTAATGCCGAAGAGCGTTTGAACACGACGGTGTCTAGCTTTTTTTATTTTTCGAGCTTTAATCCAAGGAACCCTTGGCGCTTGTTAATTTCGCAGGACACAGCGGCTACAGCTACAGATTCTGAAACACGTCGACCCGGATTTGCTAAACACTTCGTACGAGTTGTTTCGCGAAACTCCATACACGGACAGAGTAAATATATATCGATTCTTCTGTTTGTATGTCTTCCTCTCACTTTGCCAGAATGGAGGAGACGCGTTCAATCGAGGCTTTGATGTATAAATTGCAGCTTTCTCGTTTTCGATCCCACCTCCCCATCTAACTTTCTACTCCCTTTACTGGCACGATTCCTCCATAGAGACGAAAAGGGTATCCCGGCATCTATCACTTCTGCTTTTCTTTTCCTCGTGGACAATCGTTCTCGAGAACTATCCGCCCGTTTACTCTGCTCAAGATTCCGTTTCATTCTTTTACCGATACTTTTACCTGCACCAAATTCAGCCACTTACACTTTTCACTTCTTCAACCGTGCTTTCGTGTAACGAACAATCCTTTAACAATAAAACTGTCCCGCGCCAATCAAGAGGCCAATTATAAGCTACAATAGAATAAAATTGATTTCGTTCGCGAAAATATTGTATACAATGCCGAAAATTGACGAATACGACGATATTTTTATGAATTTGTCTGGTTCGCAAAAGAAACTTAAAACATGTAAATATGTTAGTTCTCATTTTTATTTTACAAATAGTCATTTTTGTACGAAAAATAGCCTGAACGGATTGTGGAGGTTCGAAATAAAAATTGCAAGAGAAGTCGATGTAGGTTGTAAAATGTCGTACGTTTTCACAAAAGATAAGCGAGCGAAGCTTTATAAAGATTCCGGAACGGAAGTCTCGATAAGAATATTTTATTTCAAACATAATTTCTGTTGATCAATAGAAAACACGACCATTTTCGGTGAACGTTACATTCTCTTGCAAAGAAGACTGTACAGAATTGTGCAAGAAACGTTTATTATGAAAAGGTTTCCCGTCATTGTTTCCGCAGCGAGCACCGAAATAAATTTTGCACTGTAGGAACTGTGCGTCTATCGTGCAAGAGATACACTTACTTTCTTGAATTATTTTGTTTCGTGTCGCGACCCCAGGACCTTAGAGCCTATAGGTACCTGCACCATTTTAGGAGATTAAATCATCTTGGGGTTGGTCGGTTACGGAGGTAAGAAGAGCAGTAGGGAGAAGAAAGAGGCGGTTTGAGGACGAAGAGGGTTGGGGAAACAGAGCGGATGTTAGTTTTAGCTGATTAAATTACTAAGCCGCGATGGCCTTGCGTCGGCAGAGACCGTTCCTCAATTCGCGATCCATTCCTTTTATTAATCGGTTTCGAGTTGTCGTGACGTTGAATAAGTTTCAGGGACGCATTGCCAATCTGCGCGTCTTCTATTCTGTTTAATCGAATGCTCCCCTTCGATTAGCTTGCGAACAAACTGCCGACAATTATATCCATTTGCATAAACACTTTTCAAATCATTTCGCAGTCGCTATATTATCGATTTGTGAATTTACGTTAATTTATAATTCGCTTTTAATACTTTTTAACGAGCCTTTCATCCCCTTCCTGAAAATAACTCTTGAAATTAAAATTACAGAATCTACAAATGTTTTATCGAATATCTCGGAAACTGTTCGACGTAGATAGAAATTTCGAAACGCAAATTGTTTGTGTGTTTTGACGGCAGATTTCTCTATGTCAGCAGATTATTCAGAAAATAACTTGTTCGATAATTGTACGACTCTATATTAGAGAACACTGTAGAAATATTGTTACGAATTGTTAAAAATGCATTTCGTGCAAAAATTAAGTGGGTCTCAAAGTTCGCTTTAAAAATGCACTGATTCGATTCATTTATATTTCATGTTAATGGAATAATCATGAGATTCGATGTAGCGTCTATCTGACCTCGAGGGGTGGGTTTTCTTCTTTCGAATTTAGTGAACAATGTTTTGTCATCAGTAACAAATTAGCAACCGATCCCTCAGCTTCCGAATAATTGAGCAACGAGATTTCTGGTTACCATCGAATATTTCTTTGAACGGGGGTGGCGGTAGGCGCGAAAGGCAGCTCGCATGAACGAGTTCGAGGCAAAAGAACACCCTCGGCCACATAAAGGACTTATCGCGGCCGTGATCGGCTCGTGTATTTGCGTTTGCTCGAAGGTTATGATCCGTCTTTGCGGGGTATCGCTGCGTAAGGATCTACGGTCCTGTGTACAGGGTCACAACACGTGGTTCGCGGACCGTGCGCAGGGTTCGCCACGTGGCGCAGATAACAGGATGGAGCAGACGCGCGACGGTGGTTGCTATCCCGGAGGGGTAGGAATCAACCCCCCGGAAAATTAAGTGCTTGTAGCTCAGATGATAACAGCGGTAGGAACGCGTCACTGCGTCTACTCGCCGAGAGTTTCCTACCACGGAAATGCCAACCAAAACGAAACGAGCGAGCCAGCTCCCGGATTGATTGTGCCCGGAAATACTTTGTCGGTGCATATCGTTGATAATAACCACCCTGTACGCTTTATAATACGCTTTAGCTTTCAAGTCAATACATACAATATTAACATTAATTTAATGGACATCAATTTTGACCATACGATGTGCCACACGATATTCTTGTTTAACCCTGCGCCATGTAATTATATTACGTTGTAATACGATTTAGCTTCATGGTCAAGCTAAACAATATTTACATTAATTTAATGGACTTCAGTTTTGACCGTACACTTCAAAAATTATTGTGCAAAATAGTCTTGGTTAATCCCTGCACGATGTGCATTATAATACGCTTCAGCTTTAAAGTCAATATTAATAACAGTAGGATCAATTTAATTAACTTCAATTTTGATTTCATTCGCTTCTCGAAAATGGTTGCACAAAATATATTCTATTGCCCCTTGCGCTATATGCAAGTTAAAATAAACTATATTAAAGAATTATAAATGTTGCTACTCACTTGTTTCGTCGCCGAGTCGATAAGCCTGACGTAGATGTCTTGCACCTGTCTGACACCTGTAACAAAAGTAACGAACACAGTAAATGCAGTTGTCTCTATCCATTATTGAAACTTACAGCGTAACATACTTATTAACGTAATTTTAGATGAGAGTTTACAATGAGAGTAAAATTTGTAATGCGTCAAAATGGCGCATTCCAGATTCCTCATTTTACAATTATTGACGTTTTTGTGATTGCTTGTTTATTTCGGCCTTGTTTCGTGAAACAAATCGTGTAGTGACTCGACGAACGTGATCACGTTATTTTTAGAAAGAAATATAAACTAGTCGATTGTAATGATCGGTAGTTTGAATCTCCGAACGAAAGAAAGTAACGAACAAAGTAAATGCTGTTGTCTCTATCCATTATTGAAACTTACAGCGTAACATACTTATAAACGTAATTTTTGATGAGAGTTTACAATGAGAGTAAAATTTGTAATGCGTCAAAATGGCGCATTCCATATTCCTCATTTTACAATTATTGACGTTTTTGTGATTGCTTGTTTATTTCGGCCGTGTTTCGTGAAACAAATCGTGTAGTGACTCGACAAACGTGATCACGTTATTTTTAGAAGGCAATATAAGCTAATCGATTGTAATGATCGGTAGTTTGAATCTCCGAGCTAATAGTAAAGCAGTCCCCAGTTTGGTTCGCCGAACCGAGTCGTTTTTTCCGGTTAATATAAAGACAAACGCTACTCTTTATTCAATTTAGCCAGCGAGTTTTTCAGTAATCCGGTAAGAAGGGTCCCATTAAGTTAAGAACGTTGCGCGCAGGCATTTGCGACGGATGTGCATGGAATACGACGAATACGGAAACGAGTCCAAATTCTGACAAGTTGGGCGCCGCTGAAAGGGTCTGTCCCAGAAAAACTTACATATTAAGGAGCATTTAAGGTGGACGACGAGCCAGGCGGCCCGATCGCATCCCCCGGGGACGTATGCACAATCTCCGATTGTTTTTGCATGGCCGCACCGCGTATACTTTGTACGAGATCGAGTACCGACTGCACCGAGGAGATCGCTATGCAACGAACCGCCGCTGCGTCGGTAGGAAGGCAAATTCTTGTACGTGTAGTGCGTTAATTATTTTTGCGAGCTTTGGCTACCGGAAACCCGCTTCGCAGAAACAAATTTCACCGACCAAATCGAACTTCCACAACTCTGTTCGAAAGTATTCGATTCAACAATCTTACCGTCACAAGTGGACTGCGGGTTCTACGCCATTACGGTAAAAATGGCACTGGGCTATAAGGCAGGAGATTAAAAGAACTTTAAGAAAACACAGATAAATACTGTGCGCATAAGACCGCAGGACCGAAATGAAAATTCCTACGGCGCGACGCACACGAGTTTCTCGCTCGCTCGGCTAAACTCGGCTCCCCTGAATTTACCCGAATAGCGTTTCACGTCGGAGCGTGACGGATCAGACACGTTCGCTGCAAGTATTCACTTGAAAAGAATTTGAAGCTTCAGTGTACCAATTCCAGCTTGTCGAATTTATTAAAGTAAGAAAGCAGCTTCTTTCTCGCTCCCGTTCATTGCAATCGATGCAAACAATTTTTATTTTCGATAAATAAATTGTTTCTCATAACGTTAATACGAAATTGAGACATTGTCAAATAGGAAATGGTTGTTTCGAAGTGTTCACAGGAGACAGCAGAAGAATTGCAGGCGTCGATAGCAGATTATTTTGATCAATGCCGATTCGTTGTGCAGGATAACAGCGGTTTATTGGCTAGAGCAGGCAATTCTATCGCGTGATCATCTTCCGTATGCATTACCGCATTATTACTATCCGTTATCGGCAGGCGAACTATGTTCGATGTGTACACGGAGAGCCCGGTAACGTTGCGGCAAGTTTTCGAAACCGTTCGGCTGGCTTCCACAGGGAGCACACCAGGTAATCCCGGGGTGTATTTTGGACAGACACCCCCGTGGCTTCCGGCCTCGCGTATCCGGTAAGCCAAGTAATCCCGACATAAGACTCCCAGGCGTGGTGGCTACTATAGGCCAGACTCACGCCGCATAACGTTACCGTGGATTACGATACTCCGCCCCGAAACTAACTCACAAATTACCTCGAGAAACCGTCGCGGCTTTACCGGAAGATACTCGCTTGCCCCGACGGTTTCCCGCGAGCCCTCCTCGCTCCAATACTGTCAGACACTGCCAATGCCAGTATTTCTTACGTGCAAACCCTGTAGCTCTTCGCGAGTCTCAATTTTCGGTTGTCCGACTGAGGTTGGAGGACTATCAACTTCGGGTTATCAACCATTTTATGCTATAATGTTAGACACTGCCAATTGCTGGCCAGTAGGACTCCTCAATCCTAAACGTTGTTGGTTACATTTGAAATAAAAAATATTATAAAATCCAGATGAGCATTTCTGACGATTAGTTGAATGGTTAGAACTTTCAATCCTTCGATACCAAATACTGCTGATCAATCATATTTGCACACAAAATTTTTACAAAATCCAGATGAGCATTTCTGACGATTAGTTGAATGGTTAAAACTTTCAATCCTTCGATACCAAACACTGCTGATCAATCATATTTGCACACAAAATTTTTACAAAATCCAGATGAGCATTTCTGACGAATAGTTGAATGGTTAGAACTTTCAATCCTTCGATACCAAACACTGCTGATCAATCATATTTGCATAAAAATTTTTACAAAATCCAGATGAGCATTTCTGACGAATAGTTGAATGGTTCGAACTTTCAATCCTTCGATACCAAACACTGCTGATCAATCATATTTGCACACAAAATTTTTACAAAATCCAGATGAGCATTTCTGACGATTAGTTGAATGGTTAAAACTTCTAATTCTTCGATACCAAAAGCCCTGCTGATTAATCATATTTGTATACAACATTTTTACAAAATCCAGATGAGCATTTCTGACGATTAGTTGAATGGTTAGAACTTTCAATCCTTCCATACCAAACACTGCTGATCAATCATATTTGCACACAAAATTTTTACAAAATCCAAATGAGCATTTCTGACGATTAGTTGAATGGTTAGAACTTTCAATCCTTCGATACCAAACACTGTTGATCAACCATACTTGCATGAAAATTTTTTACAAAATCCAGATGACCATTTCTGACGATTAGTTGAATGGTTCGAACTTTCAATCCTTCGATACCAATTACTGCTGACCAATCATATTTGCATGACAAATTTTTACAAAATCCAGACGAGCATTTCTGACGATGAATTATTAGTTGAATGGTTAGAACTTCAAATCCTTCGATACCAATCACTGCTGATCAATCATATTTCCATGAAAAATTGTTACAAAATCCAGATGTGCATTTCTGACGATGGATTATTAGTTGAATGGTTAGAACTTCAAATCCTTCGATCCAATTACTGCTGATCAATCATATTTGCATGAAATTTTTCTACAAAATCCAGATGAGCATTTCTGACGATGAATTATTAGTTGAATGGTTAGAACTTGCAATCCTTCGATATCAAATACCGCTGTCCAACTATATTCTCATTAAAAAATATTTTAAAATCCAGATGAGCATTTCTGTCGATGACTTATCAGTTGAATGGTTAGAATTTCCAATGCTTCGATACCAAGCACTGCTGGTCATCTACGTTTGCATGAAAATTTTTATGAAATCCAGATAGCCATATCTTTATCGACAAAATATTATTTGACAAGGTTAAAAATATTTGATAGAGGCGGATCGAGTAAAAGAGGATTGTGTATAATATAACGGCTCGTAATAAGAGTCGTGCTGATTAAGAATCCCGATCGAACGAATCAAATGGGTGGTGTCTGGTTCTTCGGTGTGGTTTTTGCCCGTAGAGAAGTCGGTTGCCTAGTTATGCTAATGCGTGCGGACCTATCTGCCTGTTCTCAGCGGGACTTGGCACGCGATGCCGCTTCTTACGTGGCTTCTTCTCGATCTTTTGCCTTTATTGTCGTGGCTCGGGGAGAGCATGATCGCGAGTCGCCGCAATGTCTGTGATAAATGTACGCGCGTTCACGTGGTATACGTCACAGCCTCGTGCTGGTAATCGTGCTCCCTTAAGATGCATCGGCGCACTTGCATAAATGAATTCATTTGTTCGACCACTGATTTTATATACCCCGTCCTCCCGTTTACATACCGAGACGAACAGAAACACGGAGACGATCTTCGTTATCCGATGAACCGGATATGCATTCCTTGCTGATTTCCTCCGCGAGATTTTACAAACGTGGATCTTTCTTCAAATTTCGATCTTCATCAGTTGTTTAGACAAATCGGAGTGGGAGAACTATTTTATCATGTTTAGCTGTAGTCTATTGTTTCATAATGACAACAATCATATCATTTATTAAGACTTCATTATTACATTCTACATTATTATATTAAGACTTCTTTTCCCAGTACCTTTAAAGCTGCGTCAATTTATTGTGATGGAATCTATATTATCTTCTTCGTTTTCAAATGTATGATATTTAAAATATATTCACTAGCTATTTACCATGATAAATGATAAATAAACTGTGGATTTAATGGACCGATGAGCAAAATTAGTCGGCGACGTTCTACAGTCGCGAATCTTCCAAATCGCACCTTGGTAAACCCTCATTGGTTACGATATCGTCATTGCGGAAAGCTGTGCGATTATTA